>JAUMHB010073669.1:0-12906 GCA_032359685.1 Pittosporum tobira | reverse complement strand
GGAAACCTAAACCATAAAGGATTCTAACTCTAAATAGGAATCCATATAGGACTCTAACTCTATTATTATGTTAACAGAGGTTATTTAAATTCTTAAAAGAGGAGATTAAAGAAGATGGTGACATGAAGAGTGATAGAATTGTGTACGAAAATGGCCAAAGCATTTGAACCAGAGACGCCCTATCCATCATCATTAACCCCATTTCTTTACATGGAAGAAAAGAAATTTTCAATGAACTGTCACTCTGTTTACCTGGAAACACTCTCTACTCTCGCGCCAAACAATGGCGGTTCACATTTCTTCTTCTTCATTTCAATCCCACAATTTTCGTCTCCACCGTCGCTCTCCCACTTCACATCCAAATGGGCCCCTGAAATCTACGGCTACAATCTTCCGGAGAAAGAATTCGCGCGGTTTCGGTTGCCAAGCAAGCAACGACGGAGATGATGTACTTACATTATTTCTTGATATAAAATTTATATGCTTTTGATTTTTTTATTTTTTTTTTGGGTCAGTTATATGTACTTTTGATTTGATAACTTTTATATTTATATTTTTAGTTTTATCTGTTGGATGCTCCTGAATCAGCTGGTGATGGCTTTTCTTTTAGTGGAGGTTTGATTTTCTTGTAATTTCTATGTATTCAATGATAAATTAAAGAAGATGCGATTGTGGCTATAGTTTTAAAATTGCCCCTTATTTTTGAACAGGGAAGTATTCCGACGGGACGAGCCCGGCTGATGAATGGTTCAAGAAGGGAAAAATAGTATGAGTTTTGTGTCCCTTAACTTCTAATTTTCATTATGTATTTTATGCTATTTTTAATTTATATGGAATTATTTTTTCATTTATTTTTTTTTCTAAAATGATTTTCAGCTGAAAGCTCATCCGGTTTTTGGAACTGGTGAGAAGGCAAAGGATCCAATTTTTGGTCTTACATTGGGTGGCAGTTCTCAAGCATCTGCTGATCTTTTCAGGTACTTGAGAAGTAATTTTAATGGAGTATAAATTTCTCATATATAAAACTGTAACCAGCTCAAGTCACACAGTGGGCATAGGTCACATTTTTATACCGAAATTGAGGATTGAACATTTGCAGGGTTCACCAATTAAAACATGCTCTATATGTATCTGGTTTTCTGCACTAGATGGTTTTGCGTTGAAAATGGAAGCGCTGATAATCCTCCTATTATATTAATTCATGGCTTCCCTTCACAGGTGAGTGTAATTTTGTTCAGTGGTTTGTTTCATAAACTGATGGAGATTTTGTCATACCTGTTTTGGTAAATATTCTCATATAATTGTTAACCTTCTCCTACCTACAAAAGTTAAAGTCTATACAATCAATGGCCCCAATGAGTTTACTTTGTAGCGACCGTAGTCATATTTCTGCTGTTAAATGAATTACATAAAATTTAGAATTTTAAGATTTTGCAAATTGGTTTTGAAAAGTCAAAACGAGACTCTTTTTATGGAATGGAGGGTATATTTAATTTGGACCATTTACAGGCTTATTCATATCGCAAGGTTCTCCCCATACTTTCCAAGAACTATCGTGCCATTGCTTTTGACTGGCTAGGTAAGATTCTATATGTAACCCTAGGTTTCTTCTCAGTTTGTTGTGACATTTAAGAGATGCCGTGATTAAACGATAATAAACTAAAAAAGTAGTATCTCTGCTACCAACTCTTCTTCTCCTCACAGGATTTGGATTTTCTGATAAACCGCAACCCAAAAATGGTTTTGATTACACTTTGGGCGGTAACTTTCTATAAATCTTATATAAGTGATGCCTTGCTATAGGCTCTAGATCAATTTCGTTTTTGAAATATCATTTATTAAGAGAAGAAATATGTGTTTTCGACTAACAAAAAATAAAAAAATGTGTTCTCGTTAAGTTCAGAATATGTATCATCTTTGGAGTCTCTCATTGACGAGCTTGGAACCAAAAAGGTTTCACTTGTTGTGCAGGTATTTTTTTCATTTTTGTTTAATATGTTTGAATACCAACCAAGTGACCTCTTATAGACAAATTTGATGGAATGTTGTATTTTGCAGGGCTACTTTGCACCAGTAGTTGTTAAGTATGCTAGCAGTTATCAGGAAAAGATAAATGATCTCATACTTCTCAACCCCCCCGTATGGACTACTCTAAACTTTTCAGTTCATATTAATATCATTTTTTTGTCACCTGTTCTATTTGTGTTTGGGTTGGTAAGTGAACATACACAAATTGCCATTCAATATTCTGAAATAAAGCTGAGTTTCTAAAGGTATTTCTTCTCGATATTTTTCCCTAGGATGTTCACGTAATAGCTCTAAATTTCTCTATGTTTTACGTCATCCACTCTCTAATTTAGGATTTTCATGTATTATTTGTCATGGTATATTAAAGATAACGGCGAAACATGCCAACCTGCCTTCAACTCTGTCCATATTCAGCAACTTCTTGTTGGGCGAAATTTTTTCGCAGGTAGGAGCTACTTAAGTATTTGGATTATTATAGTTACACGGGTCTCTTACTTTGTTTCCTGCCTTTATTAATTCTCAGTATTTTAAAGTGTACATTATTATGACGGTTGAACTTGCTCTTTTGCAATCAGGATCCGCTCAGGGCCAGTGATAAAGCCTTGACAAGCTCTGGTCCTTACAAAATGAAGGAAGATGATGCAATGGTTTATAGAAGGCCTTACCTAACCTCTGGTTCCTCAGGGTTTGCACTAAACGCAATCAGTAGGACGATGAAGAAGGAACTTAAGGTGCAAATCTTTTTCTTTTAATCCAAATTTGCAAGATTTATTTCTTTTAGTTTTAAACAAAGCTATAGCAGGCTTTTGAGAACTAATCTTGTTAAATATTGTACCGGTTAATTTTATTAACATTATTATATTAACAGTAACTCTGCTCTGCTTCTCAAGTGTTTCTGTGTTTATCTTTCGTAATTTGGCAGACCTATATTGAAGAAATGAGAAGGACACTCATGGATGATAACTGGAAGGTTCGAACTACAGTATGCTGGGGGCAAAGAGACCGCTGGCTAAGCTATGATGGAGTTGAAGATTTCTGCAAAAGTTCAAAGCGTCAATTGGTTGAACTTCCTACGGTAAGGACAGTAATTTCAGATAAGTTAATTTTTTTTGCCAATAATCTGATGTGGTAGGTAGGATTGTTGCGCTTAACAAAAATAGAAGTTAGGCCTACTATTAGGGCAACAATGAGTTGTATAACTATTAAGGGGGATTAATATACAAATGGAGCAAGAAGCACATTCTCTTTTTGGGAGGTAAGTTTCGAAGGACCTTCCATTGTCATTTTCAATAGTCTTCAAATTTGTCTCTGTTACCCACTTGTCATGAATCCCCCATGTTGACTTTAAGTTCGAAATTACTTGATTCTTCACAAAAAACAAGATTTTTTTATTGTCCGAAAAACCTTTGATATCACTTTGTTGCTTTTCCAGGCAGGGCATCATGTACAAGAGGATTCTGGCGAAGAACTAGGGCAACTCATCGCTGAAATGATTCGCAAAAGGAGCTTAGGTCTGGCATAGAGCTTTCTATTCTACTTAATGTTGTAATATGATTTTTTATTTTTTATTTTTTATTTTTGCTACTGCTTGAGGGAAAGAACATGAGAAGTATATTTGTCTTGAACCGTAAGAATCTATTTTAATGGGCCCCACAAATGTCGGAAGAAATCTTATGAACTGGAAGAATTATGCGAACTTATTCTTTGTTATTTGCATCATACATAAGCTGATGTTATCAAAACTTATATTCAATATATTAGCTTGCTTTACACGTGATCAGTGTCCATATACAAAAAAGTATACCTGTCATAAAAAGTATAAATAGTTTTTTTATTTTTTTTTCTCATGTAAAAGTATAAAAATATATATAAAAATCTACAGTCGAGTTTTTACCATTCAAGTATTCTGCTTCACTGGCTGCTGGAGTGGATCAACCCAACATTCATCTTCTCTAACTGCTTTTTTCCATCTATTCTTAAAGATTTCTAATTCGACAAGAGACTGCTTTCTCACCTGCAGAGAATAAATGCAATGATAAAGATTTCTAAGATATCAAGGTTGAACCCATAAAAACTGCAAATTGCACTAGGTAAAATCAAATTAACATTTACCGCATCTCTAGCATTAGGTTGAAGAGGCTCAGATGTTACCTGAAAATTTATAATGGTCCATAAATAATTAGCAAAAGTAAATAAATTTATGTGTGGTAAAAAAAGTAGTTTGATGTTTAATACGTAGGTACCTGAGTCGAATTTTCAGAAGCTTGGCTTGGCAATTCTGTACTTTTCTGCATCAATTGCCAATAAGCAGCGGTGAGTGACAATAGTATATTCTGGAAACAGAGAATCTAGATGTTTCATAATGTAATTCTATCACCGTCCCAAAATTAGACACACTCTGACTTTTTCAGTCAATTTTCAAAAGGAGATCCTTGACTCTAAGACGTACCTTAGTTTCAGCTGATCCTCCAAGTGAAGGTATACCTTGGTGAACCACATACTCAGAGTCAACAATACCAATATTTTGGGTCCGATTACCCTGTTATAAGACGCTTCATGTTATAAGAATTGTACCGAAGAGGATAAAGAGAGAAATAGAACAATTGTAGTTATTTAACTTGTAATTACTTGCCTGTGCGCAGTAACCAAGCTGCATGTCCAACCCCCAAGCATGAATCAAATCATTCTGTTGAGAAATTAATGGAAGAAGTTATTTTACTATCCAAGTTTAGCAAAGATGTTGCTTTGCAAAAACTAATGTTTTCCCCATTACGTAGGTCACATGAATGAAATGAAATTTACATTAAAAAAAGATAAAATGTATTGTTTGCAACCAAATTTTAACTGAAAATAAAGAGGATGTGAGAATGAGAAGTGAATGTTTATTCCTCTTAGAGGAGATGGGTTTCTTCTATTTCATTCTCAACCTCATTTTCTACTTAAATTTTAGTGTTTGTTAAACATTTCATTCCAACACCCACTATTTTTTAATGTAAATTTTATTTCATTCCTATTCCCTACGTACTGGGGAACCAAATGCAACATAAGTCCTTTAATATTGACAAAAATGATAAGAACAAAACAATCGCAGATCATCTGTAGCACAGAACAGTTTGGATATGTTGAATTTGTTTAACTGATATAATTTCAAAGATCATAATTGAACTTTCTTTTCAGCTTTCACCTCTGATTGTTGTTATTTTCTACCTTATCTGCTAATAATAATACAAATAATAATGATAATGATAACGATAACGATAATTATTACTCGTACAATAATAATAATAAATAACCGAACTCGGACCTCCATTAGATCACCTATATTTTTCCTATGCAAATGAATACCTGAATCATATGCCATACACAACTCCAGGATACCCTTGAGAAGACGGGAGCCATCATTTCGACCCACCTGTAAAATGCATCATAATTGCTTTATTAATCAGATAAAAGACTCTGAATTAATTAATTAAGATCCTTGTGCAATGTAGGACAGACAGAGATATCAGAATGTTTACCCAGTGCATGGAGGATCAGTACTATTTTCATAACACATCTTTTTGGAAATACTTTTTCCATAAATTCTTCTGTTAACATGATACAGAACAGATCAGCAAATAGGTTAGCCTAAGAATCACCAAAGTGTTAGAGAATCATCAAACCAAATAATTGAATTCTGCAACTTTTTCCTGAGACAGATACCTGTGCACTTTTTGTCCTTTTTCTCGTAATGTAATTCGATGATGCACCTTTGATTTATCAGGATCAAGGGCTGGTTGTGATATATGAAGCCCTTCATCTCTAATAACTGATACATATCTGTGTGAAATATATTCGCAGATTAACAATTGCATTTGGTGTGTGATCACTATTTTTTTTTCTTTTAAATTTTTCTTTGAGTGTAAATACGTTTGTTTATGTACATTTGTACATGGATTTTACCTCCCGGCATTAAAATTAGCAACTCCGAGGTCTTCATCCCAAAGGAAAATGTAAGCATACTCCGATATAACATCTGGATGTAGGAACCTCTTGGCAAACCACCTAAATCATATATAGAGTGTGACAAATAATACGACATGTTTTAGTCCCTGAAAACATCTAGAAAATTCTCAAAATAGTAAGGATTACTGTATTAATTAATTACCACTTGGTTTGATTGATAGCAGAAACATGTATGGCACGACTACTCCATTCAAAATCTTTCCAATCATCGACAATGCCATCATAGTGAAAAAGAATAACCACAAAATCGTTTGATGGGAACTGCAATACAACATGGAGTTGATCATTAAACTGGAAAGTCGTAAGATTGAAAGTCTTGACAAAGTTACTGAAAGTCACCTTCTTCACGATTTCATTTACATTTGATTTTTGCTTTTTTCCCACTGCAATTGCCAACAAGCTCATTGGTGCTTTTGAATTCTTCAATAACCAAAAAATAAAAATAAATAAAAAATGATGAAATAAATTATATGATTAGTGTCTAAAAAGCGCACACACACACACACACACACACACACATATATATATAGTTCACATCTAATTATCTATAATTATAAGAAAATATTTTTTTGAACAGGGGAAGAATTATGCTGCATTTAGGCAGACAATGATTTTTCAGGATAAATGGAATGATGCACACCCTTTTATTTGGACGACCCGATAATGGGCGCATTTCCAAGTTAGAAGTTCTGGTTACGATTCCTTTAGGTAATGATTCAGTTCCATCAGACCTGCATTGATTCTAAACCAAAAATACTTGCATATAAGTAATTAAATTAAAAATTTACTACCTGGAGGGAATTTGAGCTCTGAAACAACCAAATACTAACTGTGGAGAGGAAGGAATACAGAAAATCATAGAAAGTTGTAAGAACTGAGGTGCACTGACAAACCTCGCATACTTTTGATCGTGTGTCCTCCTGCTGAACATAGATTACTCGCCATCTTGGGAAACTCTGTATATAAGAAGGCCCCATAAACACTCTTCATATGTTATTCAAAGTACATAATACGTAAATTTTGAATTTTCAGGATATAAAGGTACTATTCCCTAGCTAATTATAGAGTCTTTCTGTAAGGCATGGAGTTCGTTGCATTCGTAAGCATTGATACTACCAAATTCTATGTAGAAAAATTAAGGTTTCAATTGACAAGTCCAATCCTTTTAAGAAGAAACTCAAGATCAAATTGCCGATTATACTAGTGTTGTCTATGGTAGAACAGAATGAATGCTTCCGAAATATGAAATAACAAATTTAAAGAAGACATGCGTGTAGTTTACCTGTTTATAATCTGTAACTAAAAGGGCACTCCCTATAAAGAAAGCTGCAGAAAGAAAAATTGTTGTGGGAAGGAGACTGCAAAGCAATGATCTTAGCCTCTTAGCCTTCAAAGGCGTCTGATACAAAAAAAAAAAAAAAAAAAAAAAGAATTAGCCACAATTTTAGTAAATCTGTTGTACAAAATTTTCGATTTCTTAAGAAGCTGGACTCGGAAGATAATACGAGAGCTACATAAAGGAATGCTCAATTTCAGCATCTTAATCAAAAACTTCAATAATTTACCACCAGAAAAAAAAAAAAAAAAAAGTTAAAATCATTTCCAACAGATGAACTAGATTATTAGCTTATGGGCAACATGAATATGTCAATGGAAAGCACAAACGTTTCAATACAAGAACTCAATTGTTTTGTACATAACTTCTCAATGACTTCAAATTCAAGATTTATTTCTTAAGCAAATCAAGCCATTTTAACTTCAGTCACCATGCCATAAGAAAAAATTCAAAATTGTTTCATACGAAAAAAATAAAGAAACAGCACAATAATTTATGTTTATTGGAGCAAAAATCTTAACAAAAATAAAACATTTAAAAGAAAATTGAAATCGTGACAGATACTCCTCTTAGGACAATAAAAGTGCCCAGATAAGTGAAAACAGGGCATGAGAGTTACTTACAGGATTTGACATGGAAAAGTTCGGTGAAGCTCAAAGAAGAGAAGCACATATGAGGTCTCAAAATGGATTTACAGTAAAATATCAAGGTGCAACAGAATCTGCAGATATGTTATACTATTTGTATTTGACTTTGCTTACAGCTAATAATGTACAGAAAGGACGGAGGGAGAAGAAAGGTCATACGTACGCTACACACACACACACACATATATAGAGAGAGAGAGAGAGAGAGAGAGAAAAAGACTCGGAGAATCACTTAAGCAGCTTGCTTTATAGTTTAGTGGTACTTGTATTTTTTCGTTTGTTGAGTGGGTTCAATGTTTCTGCTCTTAATTCTCAAATTCTATTGTTAGGTCCACTTCCAGTCTCCTGATAATGGGTAGGAGATGTTTCCAATTTTCCTTTTATTATGCTTTGACTTTTAGCACTTCCAGCCCAGAAACAAAAATCACTTATTTTTTTCTGATAAATTATAAAATTAAAAATATGAATTTTATTCTAATAATATAAATTATAATTTTATTATAAATACAATTTTTTTTTTACTATTTCTAAAAATAAACTATTTTAAATACCGATTTATCTTTATTTAAAAATTATTTATAAAAAAATATATTTATTTTTAAAAAGTGATATTTTTTAAAGTTATAATTTCTGGTAAAAGTACCAATAATTAAAGTATAAGTTTGAGAACAAATATTATCATTAGTTAGTTAAATAAAAAAGATAACAAAAACAAAGTTAAATAGAAAAGATAACAAAAACCCGTGATATTATTATAACATATAGTATAATTTATTTTAAGTCTAAATATTTTAATCGTAACTAGCTTCCTTTATTCACTCTGTAAGCAACCTTATTACAGAAGCTTTTTATTTGTTTAATTCTATACTATTGTATTATTTTATGATTGCTTGTTATTATTATATAATTAAAAAAATCTACATTTAACTTTCAACGGTGCCTTTTCCGAACAATCCAAGTCAACACGAACACCACTATTTGCCACAGGTGCACCGACAAAAAACTACTAAACATAAACGCAACATTTTAATTCGTCCCCAACCAAATTTATAGTCCAGTAGTTAGGATATGGAAAAAAAAAAAAAAAAAAAAAAAAAAAAAAAAAAAAAAGTGGAATAATTCTTTTTTGGTTCATTAGTTTTAATTGTAAGGAGAGTAAATAATTCACTTGTTTAGAGTAAACTTTTATAATTTATTAAATTTAAAATAAAAATTTAATATTAATTAATTTATTTATTAAGTGGAACATAATTATAAATTAAATTATTCTAAGTATTACAAAAATTTTAAAAATATCCTACTAATCAATAATATTTTTAAACGTCTTTCGTATTTTCTATAATCAAACTCGAATTAGCCGGAATCAAAACTGCAAAAGTATTTAGCTCTTTTTTTTTTTTTTCCGGCTAGTTTTACGTACCAATGAACCATTTATAACGCATAAACATAAATATGTGCCAAAATCGGCATAGGTAGTAATAGACCAAGTAGCAACAGAATAAGGAAATTACTATTTTTATTAAGGGAATTGATATTATTTTTATTAATAAATTATCTTTTTTGAATAGTTTTTATCATTATAAAATTGAATATAATTTTGAGTTTTGTTGGATGTGTAAATTTTAAAATTATTATTGTAATATAAATTTTGCTAAATTTTCAAATTTTGTATATAATAATATTTTATACTTATGTAATTTATTGACTTTGACATAAATTAAATAAATAAATTCGTTTCCAATATTTTAGTATTTTATAAATGTAATCTATTAAAAACTATAAATATGTTTAATTCATGAACAGATGAGAGCAGCATGTTTGATAATAATCACTTGATACTGTATAACTTAATGGTCTGCTTTTAGTTTCTGCCCTTAATAAAGTATTTGTCTGTTAAAAGTGAAGTATACGTACAATATATTAATACTGTAGCTTTGGTATTTTGGTATAGTATGGTTCTCCATATTAAATATAAAAATTTAACAATAATAGTAAATATATACTTAGTATATAGACAAACACGGAGTCCGAGTTAAACGAATATTTTTTGGTTTAACCAAAATTAACCCACCTTTTGGTTTAACCAAAATGGATAATTTAATTTTCCAAATTTTATTTGACTAAGTCCGTATTGTTTGTTTTTTTTTTATTATTAAATTCATTTGGTTTGTATATACTTATTTTATGTTCGGATGTACTTATTTTAATTGTCCCTATCAAGCACGATCTCTAGAGACTCAACAACTTGGGCATTAATGCTTCTATCATCATTAAAGGAGCTTAATCTCGATTCATACCCATCATTAAAGACATAACGCGGCACAAAAGCAGGTTTACGGCATTTTGCCTCTGTTAAAAAAGATATATAAATCATGTGAAGTAGTAATATCCAGTTAACATACATTGTACATCATAATATTTAGATGAATCATATACATGCATTAATGTAATTAGATACATACTTAGTAGTAAGTACACATAAATAATGACAAATACCTTTCCCATTCTGTATCTATTTTATCTACAACTACTATAAATAGGACAGAAGCAGCACAAGAATCTCACATAAGTATCTTTTTTCAAATCATTGGCATGGAAAGAAATTACAACCTAATCTCTGAACACAACCACAATCCTACTACTATTCGTATTCTCATTATTTATTATAATTCATTTTTACCAAGCTAACATATTAAAATTTAAACTATCATCTTTTATTAAACTAATTTATTTTTATTCATTTAGATTTCTAAATCTTAGAATCATGCTTATCAAACTATTTTTTTATTTTTTTTTAAATCAAGGGTATTAAAATAAAAATTAAATTATATAACTATACTTACCTGTCTATTAAAATTATTTTACTTTTATTCATTTAGATTCTTAAATTTTACAGTCATATTTATCAAGCTATTTTTTAAAGTATATAGTTAGTGTAATAAAGTAAATCTAAATTAAATAATCTATACTATTTTATAATTATATATTAATGGTGCAAACAATTTACACTATCGCCTCTTATTATTTTTATTTATTTAGATTCTTAAAATTTGGAATTATTTATGAAAATAATTTTTCTTAACTCTATCATTTTTAGTTAAAGGATAATAAAATAAAATTTAAATTAAACAAACATACTACACTCTATACCTATATATCGATTAAAATAATTTATTTTTATTCATTTAGATTCTTAAATTTTAGAATCATATTTATTAATCTATTTTTTTAAAAAAAAAAGTCTAACGTTTTTAGTTAAATAGTAGAAAAATAAATATAAATTAAATAATCTATTCAACTATATAACTATATATTAATAATGGAAACAATTTACACTCTCGCCTCTTACTAAAATAATATATTTTATTTATTTAGATTCTTATGTTTTGGAATTATATTTATTATAAAAATATTTTTTAACGTATATTTTTTTTATTTAAAGGATATTAAAATAAAATTTAATTTAAATAAATTTACTACTATCTATAATTATTTATCAATTAAAATATTTTATTTTTATTCATTTAAATTCTTAAATTTTAGAATCATATTTATCCAAATATTTCTTTTCTACCATATATTGATTTTAGATAAAGGGTAGTAAAATAAAAATTAAACTAAACAACTGTACTACTAGCAATACTTATCTATCTATTAAAATAATTTTATTTTTATTCATTTAGATTCTTAATTTTTAGAATCATATTTACCAAACTATTTTTTATAAAGTCTATCATTTTCAGTTAAAAGGTAGTAAGGTAAATTTAAATTAAATAATCTATACTTCTATATAACTAAGTATATTAATAGTACAAAAATTTGTACTATCATCTCTTATTAAAATAATTTATCTTTATTTATTTCTATTATTAAATTTTAGAATTATATTTATCAAAATATATAATTTTTTAAAGTCTAACTGATTTTAGTTGAAGGGTAGTAAAATTAAATTAAAATTAAATAAATATACTACTATCATACTTATCAATCAATTAAAATAATTTTATTGTTATTTATTAAATTTCTTAAATTTTAGAGTCATATTTATAAAACTATTAGTTAAAATTTTATCATTTTTAATTAAGGGATAGTAAAGTTAAATTTAATTTAAATAATCTATACTACTATATGACCATATATTAAGTGCAATTTTGGTCTTATTTTTGTCAATTTATTCCTATTTAATATCATAAATAATCTTTATGATGATGCAGGGGTACATTAACATCTTCCTGGATTGTTGAGAAAATGTCACATGACAATTTAATATCATAAATTATTCTTACCAACTGCTGCTCGTGAACAACTAAACTAAACTCGGTGTTTGGCGTTACAGGAGAAAGGTTTTCAAGTAATTATCAAGATTTGTGGTGACTGTTTGGGTGTTCATAGTGCTTATAATGACTTCAAGTTACATTGCAACTTTAAGTTCACTATTGACTGTTCAACAGATTCAACTAGCATCAAAGGGTAAGGTAGGTTACCAAGCTGGTTCCTTTGTACGCGGAGCTATTAACAACTTAAACTTCACAGACGATAGGCTTAGGCCATATTCTACACTCGCACAATATGCAGAAGCTTTATCTCGTGGAACTAAGAATGGTGGTGTTGATGCTATTATTGATGAGCCCCCATATGTCAAGCTTTTCTCAGCGAGGCATTCTGGTGAATACGCCATGATCGCATCTAAACCCATCAACAATGGTTTTGGCTTTTTTGAGTATCCTTCTTTCATTCTCCCTTGTATTATGTGGTCAGTAACTTATTATGTGACACCCCTAAATCTGGGTATCCATACCTCGACTTGGGTTGTCAATTTATTATTAAAACCATACTTACAAATACACAAGTCATAAGTGATATAGCTGAAAATACAAATAATTATTATAC
>JAUMHB010073658.1:0-12906 GCA_032359685.1 Pittosporum tobira | reverse complement strand
CGTTGACATTCTTTTTGTCGAAAACCAAATAATTTTATTTAGTACTTCAAAATATTAAAAATACAGGGTTCTTACAATTCCTATGAAAGCACTAGGATTTACAAAGAGAAAACGTTGATAGCCACATGGTGCACAAGGAATTTAAAGTAGACGATAATGTTTTATTATATAATTCCCGTGTTCGTTTGTTTCCAGGTAAGTTGAAGTCGCGTTGGAGTGGTCCATTCCAGATCATGAAGGTTTTCCCTTACGGTACAATGGAATTGACAAATTCGGCGAGGGAATCCTTCAAAGTAAATGGCCAATGACTCAAGCACTATCACGGGAAAGATTTTGATCCTCTTAACGTCATCGTGACGTTGGAGAGTCCAACCTAATCTAGATCATGGAGGATGCTGGGCTAACAACTTTAAAACGAGCACTTCTTGGGAGGCAACCCAAACATTATATCCTTTGTATAAATGTTGTAATTTTTTTTTAATTTTAATTTTGTTTTAGTGTTTTGTTTTTAAAATATTATTGTAGATATAGATTCTGAATTGTACAAAGAATTTTTAGCAAAAGGAATGGACACAATCGGACCACGGGGCTGAAAACTGCAAAAGTCAAACCGGGGGTTGGACCAGGCCACCTTATAGTTAGCCTTACAGCCGTAAAGCTGTCCGTAAGGTAGCCTGGCCGTGGAATTAAGGCCTGGTTTGGCTTGGCAGCTCATTTGTGCGAGAAAGGTCGATCATTTCCAAGTTTCACCCAAAACGTTTACGCTTATAAGCCTTCTAAACACCAAATTCAAGCTTCCTAACAAGAAATTAAACACTCTTCATCCTCCATATCATCCAATTCAACAAGAAATCACAACAATTCAAGGCGAAATTAGCAAAACCCACCAAAGTTCATCGCTTGAGACTGATTGAATTCCTTCAAATCTAGCGACCGGGTAAGCTTTGAGAATTGATTGTGTGCTTGTATGGAGTGAAAATGCAAACACGGAGGTCAAGTAAATGGGCCAGAGGTGCTTCTTCTCAAGGTAAATCAAGTTGCTCGCAAGGTGCTCGACGAAATGCACCAATGAATCCATACGGCATAGTCTTCCGCGACAACAATCAGGAGGACCGGTATAACATCCTTGCACGACGTCGAATCCTTAACACAAACTATATAAACTTCTTTTGTCTAAGGGATTTGGGTTTGCTTGACGATATCCGATGGATGAGCTCTAACGTGGGATAGACGCACTTTATTGAGATGAAGCATACTACTTACATCGGCTTGGTTCTCGAATTCTTGAGCAGCATTAAGCTTAAATTGGCTGGCACTGCACCCAGCTTTAATTTTCAATTGATGAACACTGAGTACCACCTGAGATTGTTGGAATTCAACGCTATCTATCAATTTTCGATCGACAAGAATTGGATGCAACTAAGCACGTTCAACTCTAATCAATTCTTGTATCACATAACAGGGCAAGTAAATTTAACTTTGAAGGCTACCAACGTGCAGAGCCCTTGCTTCCGGTACATGCAGTTCTTTATGGAACACACCATATACGGCCGGGGCGACAATGATGGGGTATTCAGACGAGATGAAATGTTCATCATTTCAACCATGCTTACACAGAAAGAATTTGAAACCAGGCTGTGTTTCTTGAAGCATCTTAACAAGCATGCCCAGTTATCAAAAGGCAATATCATATTTGGTGGCCTCATTACCCCCATAGCAATGCACTTAGGGATAGATTGCACCAACATGATTGAGGCCCAAGGGAGCAATACTATTGACGTCGACTCATGTATCGCCATGCACATGATCGCTTTGTTTCAAGACGAACTACATGATGTTGCTCCCCAGCCCGCATATGTCGGTCCGGGATGAGGTCAATTGGTTTTATCCCATGGTATTTGACAGACAGGACCACGACACCCCAGATTTTGACGAGGACGCCGACATGGGTCCCGATGACTATTTTGATTTCTCCGGCCTCCGTGACGATTCTGGCTGTCCACTCATTCTTACCATTCCTACTTCTTCCCATGGAGCTACATCTAGTGAAGCCGGACCAAGTGGGACTGCAACATCTATAGGGGCACCCAAGGGGATACGTACTATTCTTGCTCGTATCGAGAAAGAACAAACCCAGCAGAGAGCAATGCTGCAACAAATGTACGATTGGCACATCTCCCAGGGTTACTTTGGCCCTCATCCATCTTAGACTCGAGTACGTTCGTTTCTTTTCTCCTATATTTATGCTTTATTTGCTTTACATTAGGGACAATGTATATTTCAATCTTGGGGGAGGGAATATGTGCATATTTTTGTGTATCCAGACTTTCATGTTTTTATTTTTTTATTTTTGTTCTTAGTTTGTTTTTAAAAAAAAATAAAAAAATATGAAAAACTCCAAAACTATTTCAAAAACCCATAGGTTGTCTTTTAAATAAAATTCCATGCTTTTTAAAAATGAATGAAAATGGTTGGACATAGTTTGTTTTGAAAATTATTTGGAACTAGTAGTTTACTTTTAAGGATTGATGCTTAGGATTATATGAGTCGAGTTTTGCATGCTTAGGTCCTCTATATCCATGATAGGCCTAGAAAATTATGATAATCCCCTTGCTATCCTATGTTTGATTTAGAAAGCTGTTTCATATCACTTTTTGTTAATTCTAAAATATTGAAATACTTCAAGAAAGGCTATTAAAAATATAGTAAAGTGTTTAGACTTCTTTGGTGACTTTTGAATACTTTTGATTACTGGAGAAACACTTCACCTCGATGAAAAGAATGAAGAAAAATTCAAAAATTCAGAAAAAAATTGAATAATTTAGAAAAAGGAAAAAAAGAAAAATGAAATAAATAGTTGGAAAGAAATTGGAGCAAAAATGCCTATCAACTCTATAGGCAAAAGCCTATGAAAAAATATGAGAAAAAATCAAGTACTCATTTGAGATCTCAGTATTTAAAGGAACGATCAATGCCAATGGGTAAGAGAGACCGTCCATTTGGTCAGAGGTCTAAAGCATTGCGCTTAAAGGTAAAAGTCTAACTTGGTATTTTAAATATCTCTGAGTTAATATACGCTACACATGAGCACATGGACACTCTTTGAGTTGAATTATAGGGAGCATGGGAGAATTATGAAGACTTAGACTTATTGTGGATACATGTCCTTAAGTTGTGCAAAATTTTGTTTATGTGTGATGGAGTATTAATGTCTTAAATTGTGGATTATTAGTCTTATATAATTTTCTTCACAAGCTTTGTCAATTCGTAATTGTTCGGTGAAATTCAATGTTAAAAATCAAGAGACAAATTTTTGTAAAGTTCATTTTTCAAGATTAGTTTGCTTTGGGACAAACAACAATGTAAGCTTGGAAAAATTTGATTAGTGCTTTTTATATCTATATTTTCTTGCGATTATTCTCTTAATTTAATATAAAAATACATGGATTGAACTTATATATCCTTGTTTGGGCTAACATATCATCAATCAAAGGGATTATATTGTGTTTATGGTTATTGGGCATATATTGCATAGAATTGGGCGTGAAAAGGCCTTTTTCAGAGGAAAAACTAAGTTTGACCTAATTTCGGACGGACAATGATTGCTAGAATCGAAGTAGGGAGCAAAAACAACATTCCAGGGGACCTTACGGCCAAGCTTACTGCCGTAAGCTTGACCGTAAGGAGGTTATACGGCCGTAAAGTTGCTAGTAAGGTGGCTCGTGAGGTTTTATGCTATTTCGATTGACTTTTTCGAGAAGTTTTGACTTACGCGATTTTAGGCTTTTCTAAAGAGTTGGACTTAGACTGAAAGATGAAAAACCTAATTTGAGTTGACTTATGATTAGTTCCAAGATTGAATGCTATAAATACCCCCTCTTAGCTCAGATTTCCAGATCTCAATTTCAACAAATCGAAGAACACAAAGAAGAAGAGATGAGATAAAGGATGCAGAGACCGGGAGGCTGTCCACGACATATTCCCACCGACTTCTTTCTATCTTTTTATTTATTTTTTGTAATCTAAATATGTTCTAAACACTCTTGTACTAAGACTAGATGGATCTTGCCGATGAGTAATTAAAGTTATCGTTTTTATCATGTTTTTTATGAATCTGTTTGTTGTGAGATATGTCCTATGAGTTTTATGATTTTAAATACTTAGCTACTATTTAGATGATCTTCTGTCATATAATTGAAGGACCGAGAGGTGAAGATTAGTGAGTACAAATTGAGATATAACCATATGTTAAACTTTGCTAGAGATAGTTCAAGGTGACTTGTGCAGTTTCGGTATTAATTATACTTAGATTAATAAATCCAGGAATTTCCAAAGAACTTAATGCTTTTCAAATTATTTAAATCTCGCATGGAGACTGTGGGACTGGTAAGTTGAATTAGGGATATTACACCTAGAGATAGGGTATTTATCTAAAATTGGGAAGTTCTACTGTCACAACAGATAAGATACATAACTTGCATAGTAAATAGATTGGCTTTAATTATGAAGGGTAAGTGAAATTGAAATCTTAGTACTTCTTTTTCTATTGATTTAAACCCTAGTTTACTTTTGTTTAGTAATTAGTTATTTAGTTTTAAAAAAAATCAAATATTTAATCATCTGTTAGATAAGAAAAAGGAACTCTTAGTAGGTACATAGTTGTAATAATTAATTTTCATGGGATCGATAATCTTATATATTATAACTTGACTGGTATACACTTGCACTGTTCATCTGACCACAATGATAACATATTATCGTTCCTCGAGTCTCTATATTCGGTGTTGGCACAATTGTCGATGACTTGCATTTGTCATTATTAAATTGTCTCCTTTTGAAATCAACCTTGTTTTATTCTCTTCTTTGACTTCCTCTTGAATGACCTCCATTTTTTGTTTTTTCTGGGTGGTGATCTCCTCGAAAACTATTGTAGTGTCCTTGATCATGTTCATGGTTCCTTTCCTTTTGCTCACGTTCCTATTCTAAGTGGTTCATCTCGCTATCACGTTCGCATAGTTGTGCTCTATCAACAACATTTGCGTAAAAATGGAGCTTAAGGGTATTAAGGTGGGTACGAATATTCGACCTGAGTCCTCGTAAAAATATATGAGTCCCGTGCTCTTCGTAAAAATATATTCGACAACTCAACGAATTTGGCTTTGTACTGAGCCACAGTCATAGTTTTTTGTTCTAGCTTAATGAACTCTACCTCTTTCATATGACGATTACTATTTGGAAGTATTTCTCATATAAGAGTTCTTTGAACTCTTCCCATGGCATTTCAAGAGCAGCAGGATGAATCTGTTTCACTGATTTCCACCAGTGATCCGCCTTTCCTTGAAATATAAAACTAGCAAACTGGACCTTTTGTTCTTATTAGCACCTTAGTACATTGAATATTTTATCCATGTGCTTGATCCATGTTTCAGCTTTTAGTGGATCCGATTTTCCTAAGAATTCCGGTAGTCCCAACTCTCTAAATTACTTAACGGTGACATACCAGTTACCATCATTACTGGCGATATTTTGGGGTGGGCTACGCTGAGTTTGGTTTTGCATGAACTGCAGAATACCAATTAAAGCCTTGTGGATTATACTATTGTAACCTTCATTTTGGCTAGCTATTTTGTAAGCACAGTTAAAGTTTTAGATACAAATATACATATATGCATATGCAAAATTTCCTGACATCTTATGACCAATCTTAAATCTACCCCTTAGAATCTTTCTGAAACCTATTCCTTAAAGATCATATTCCTAAGCTCTGATACCAACTGTAAAAAACCCAAATTCGGGTATTCATAACTCGACTTGAGTTGTCAATTTATTCACAACAAAATAACTTACAAAAATACACACATGACTTTATTGTAAAGTATACAATGTTATAATAAAGTACATCATATCACGCTAAAAATATTATATAGGACACTCTTCACAAATTATTGTTCTCTAAGAAGGTACGCAATGGAAATATCTAAGCAACTGTTACTATTTGGATCTCTAATTCATTCCCCCCAATAACCTGAAAGGAATATGAGACAAAGGAGTGAGTTCAAATAGCTCAATAAGAAATACCATGACTAAGGATAACTAAAATAAAGAAAATTATCATAAGCCTTATAGGTCAGCAAATTGAGTATGAATGAGAATATAGACATATAAAATACTGTCAACGTAATTTCAAGGGAAAGGTATGCACAAAAATGAACATTTATGAATGTCTAAATTCTCCAGTCTTTAAACCTTCATCAGGATATCTTTACTGGACATGCCAATATACGTGACTTTACCACACAGGTAAACGCTATCAATATCACACGTCTTTACTCTTGGCCAAAAACAATCACAATTTAGTAATTCTGCTGCACATACTAATAATATAATATATGTACGTTCTTGCCACTCAGGCTAAGGCACCAACAATCAATATCTAAATTCGAAACCTGATAATCACTTAAATAGTTAATATGCGACTTTCAATATCTAGAAAGAAATTAGCCAAACATCAACAAGATATGAATCAACAAATCTAGGAATTATTGTTACTCAAAGAGTAGTAACAATTGTTCAACAATCAAATTGTCAACATATGTTCAAGATCAATTATATTATTCAATCTCAAGAGTTTCAAAACTGAATAAAGCGTTTTCGGTCAAAAGATTCTATTCAAGAGGAAATGATAGCATAGCATAAAAGTCAAATGATAGTCCTTCCAGTGGAAGTGAAAGGATGGTACTTCTTATCTTAATGCGTATTCCATAAAGTTATGACTTTCTCAAGTAGTTGACCTATAAATCATTTTGTATCTTATAATCTAATCAGTGATAGAAATATATTTAAATATATATTTTGATCACTATTTCACAAGTACATCAAACACCAATTTATAATATAAAATAATTTTGTATAATTTAAAAGTCATATAAAAATAACTTTGTTTAAAAGTTTTGTAATAACTTGCAAAATATTTGAAGAAGGGTAAAAGTAAAGCTTTACATAATATTGCAAAGAATATTTCTCTTAAAATATTTGGCATAAAAAATGTATTTTGTAAGTTTTGGACGTAGTGTATAATATAATTTAAAATTATTTTATCAAAGACTGTAAATAAAGATAAGTGTTACATGAAAATTTTTTGCATTAACACTTGTATTCTGTTGCAAAAATAGTTTTAGTAACACGTTTGAAATACTCACAAGAATTTTGTAATACTAAAGAAGCACTCAATATAGTATGAAGAGAATAAAGCAATATGTAAAATTTTTTCCTTTCAAGCCATTTATTTATACTAAATTTTTTTATCAACATTCCCCAATAAACTTTTCCAAAATAATAATTCATCTGACAATTCCAAAATACATTTTTAAAAATTAATAATAACACCAAAACTTCGTCTAATGTTTTTTGAAAAATAATAATAAAACACCAAAACTTCATATCATGTATTTTGAAAAATAATAATAAAATACCAAAACTTCATTTAATGGGTTTTGAATAATAATAATAATAAACAAAACTTCATTTCATGTTTTTTGAATAATAATAAAAAAATACTAAAATTTTATTTCATGCTTTTTGTAAACTTTAAAACTTCTCCCAAAAAATTTAATTTTTTCCTGGGAAACTTTTTATGCTAAGCGTCTCCTATACTCCAACACACGTGAATCCTACCATATAATTATTTTTTATATGAATTCTATTTGTAGTAATTTTTACTATTTAACCCTTATTAAAATTTTCACACTTACTGAGATAAATATTACTTACAATCTACATATCCAAAAATTAGTCACTCATAATACAAGTCTTATAACATCTTTCAAACTTTCATTCAAGTAATTCATCTAACTATTCATAAATATCAAATATAGTAAAACTAATAATTCTTTTACCAGCTCTTTAAATCATTTCTTATATGACAGCTATGCTATAACTCATTTACTTTCATATAACCAATGTCATACACTAAATATTATTGGCACTACAATTATTTACTTAATAATTGATTTCAATACTTAAAAAAATTTAATACTATTAATACTGATCATAACAAATTATTTATCATAAAAAAAGAAGTACATCTTAACTATTATTCATATTACCATCGTAATTATTGTCGAGGTAATAGTACAACAGAAAGTGATCTATCAGTAAATATTAATTATTTGATACTCATGATAACTCAATAATTGTCCGATAATTTTCTTATGGGGTCCATACGTTTTCTATTATGGGATTCACAAATACTTTGTTTTGGAGTCCATCAATGCTTTGTCGGTTATGCGACGCATCATTCTGGAACGAATATTTCCTAAAATCAACGTTGATATTTATTTGTTGAAAATATTTGTACTTATGATGTTATAGTTTATTTTATCTCCACCAACACCAGACTGTTTAATATAAATAAATTTCATAAAATATTAAAAATATTAAATTATTATAATATTATTTATTTAAGAAAGATTTATGAATAAATAAATTTAAAATAATGTTCTATCATTTGATCGGATTTGTATTTTGTATCTCTCTACAGTTCAATTTTATGATAATACATAACTAAATAAAAATCTATTATGAGTACAGATAATACTCATTAAATTCTGAAAATGACTTTAAAGGCATATTTTTCCTTCTAATGATGTTATTGAGACAATATGAGAAAAATAATTGATTTGAGTCTCTATATTTTTTGAATGAGGAACACAAGAAAAAAATGATGACTTATTTTTTTTTAGTGAAAAAAAAAATTCGACATTTCTTTGCAGTGTTTTATTTATTTATTTATTTACATGAGGAGCACTAGAAAATGTGACTTCAATAGGTATATATTTTTAAAAATATAATTACATTTTATTATTTTAAAACAAAAATATACATTTAATTTTAAAACAAACTAATTATAGTATTTAATTTCAAAATGGACGTAAACTTATTCAATTAGGATTAGAGACAATAATGATATGGGGGGCCCAGTAAACGAACGAACTGGAACCTTCCGGGATTCTGGTATTCTTTAGCAGGCGCTACTCTATCATCTTTCCCGGTGACTTTGACAGAGAATTGGTCTGAGAAAATGGCAAACATTCTCCGACGAGGTCTTCTCGTAACTCGGGTTCAACGTTTTTCTGCTTTATCGTCCTCAACGAAATCATTCTCCTCAGATGCTTTAGTTGAAGTTGAAACCAAACCAGGCGAGGTCGGAATCATCTCCGGTATCCCTGAAGAACACCTTAAACGGCGGGTAATACCTTTTAACTTCTAATTCTTATTCGATTTTCTTATGACTATGTAACATTCATGTACTGATTTAATTATGTCTAATAACTTTGGTGCTGAGTTGGGTTTTGTTATTGATGAGTAATTAGTGTTAATTTGCACTCTGGTTATTGTTTAGAAATGGAAAATTTTGAGATATTTGATCAAAATTATTGTATTTTCTGTCTGAAACAGAAAAGTTCTTACTCTCTTCATTCCGCAAAATGAGCCACTTTTGTAAAATTTAACAACTTTTTAATTGTTTAAAGATACAAATTTATCCATTTATTAACCCGAAATATGACGATTGTTTCGTTCGTGGTTGTGGCATGATAGTGAAAACTGGTAGAGCCTGGATTCTACATAACTAGGGCTCAAATACTCTAAATTATAAAATATATGTATAAAGCTACTCAACGAGTATTCATAAAATTAATTTTATATATATATATATATATATATTTGGTTTAACAGTTTTTTAAAGCTACTCAACAAGTATTCATTAACTTAAAAATAAAAAATGCCCCAAAGTATATATTTTTCCTAGAATATAGTATCATCTCATAAGAATAAATAAAAATGAACAAACAAAAACGAGATGAAATCAATGTGAGATATAATGGAGGATGAAAAATTCAGCGAAAAAATCACAAAATGGTACTAGATTCTTTAGGAATAAAAATAATTAAGAGTAAAATTAAGAACTCTCATAACTTAATTAGTGTTAATAAATTATTTAGTTAGTATTTTATCTATTGATAATCATAGTAATATGAAACCAAAAGGAGTATAACATGAGAAAGAGAAAGAGAAAGAGAAGGAGGATAAGAGATTATTTAGGACTTCTGGATAATTAGTTTTACTAGGTTTCACTCATTGGATGAGAAAGAGGAGGATAAGAGATTATTTAAAAATGCAAAAGATAGATAAGTGATTCCCTCCTAACAATAGTTATATACTTATATTTACATAGTAATGCCTTAATTTTAGGAGATTTTTCGGTAGACAAAATCCCATATTTCAGTTAGGACTCTTGTTGAATACTATATTTAGCATTTTAGGTAAGAAGTAAGCGAGGGCAAGTGTCTCCACTCCCCCTCATGTACATCTGCCTTTGCTTAAGGACGTTGCGTCATTTTATACTACCATTATTCAAAACGGAACTCTTTTTGTGGAACCAAAACATGTTGAGAAACTGGGACATGCTTTATGGAACCGAGGGAGTATTAGTTGTATTTCTTAAAAAAATATCATTTACTTATCTATTCTTGATAAGTGGATAAAATTTTATGCGCTACAATTTTTTTATTAAAGCCACTTTACCCAAACATTTCAGTCGTCTCATTTTGACTTGTTATTTGTTTTAGTATGTCTCTTTCCCATCAACTTGGGTGAAAATTTAAAATTATCTTCTGACCAATTGAACTTTTGAAAATATTGAATTGTAGTCAAGGTACGCATTGAAACAATTGAAACGTTTGGGGGTAAAGTGCCAACTTTGTGGAATCTTGAAAGGTGCAATTTTCTTTAGCTTCTTATGGTTGGCAAAGTTTAATATGAAGTATATTAAAAATAAGATTTTTCCAAACAACATGCACTACGCTATTTGTCACCATGTTTTCCACTCATCTTCCTGTCCGCCATGTTTCTGCTTAGCTGATTAACTCTGCCCCTGTGTGTAAGAGTGTGAATTTTTTGGAAACTGAAATTTGAAGGGGTAAATGATTATTGTTGGCAGTTGACTGGAAGTTATTTGGAGAAGGGAGAACCTAAGAGATGAAGATCTGTCTTTTCCTAGGTAGTGACATAGTATTAGTGGGGTGTAAGTATTTGATTTAATTGTAGAGGTAATCATATGATACTGTTGCATGATCATTATTAGTTTATGCTATGTTAGTGGAACACAACTGTATGCATCAATCATGTTGTTGACCTCTTTTATGATAGTCATAGTATAGAAATTCCTAATCCCCATCCTTGGATAAACAATTTGTAATGATTAAATAAATAATAAATAAAATGCATATCGTTGCTGTGTTTTCTGTTGTTTAAACATGTTGATACCTTCAAGGCTTCGAGTAATTGGTATGTTTCCACTGTATTGGTTATTGGGGCTATTTTATTGTTCTTGGCTTCTTTGTACGTCATTATTCAGTCTCTATAATGACTATTTTTCTTTCCAGGTTGTCATTTACTCACCAGCTCGTACTGCATCACAACAAGGCTCAGGCAAAGTTGGAAAATGGAAGATCAACTTTTTATCTACACAAAAGTATGCTCTATTTTTTGTTCACCTTTCTTTTGTAGATTTCCCATAACAGTATAATGCATGTTTAACTTATTTACTTGTGTCTGGACAATGCACTTTGAAGTCCTAGACCTAGAACAAATGCTAATCAGTTTAGGGTGCCCAACTTTCACATATGTAGCATTCAACGTCCATATGTTACAATCTTACTTGTCTATTCTAATTAAATTACGAATCTTACGCTGTATAATCATCCTATACCTTGTAGTGACCTTGTCATGTATATCTTAGACGTGTATCTTGAGCATAACTAGGAACTCAAGTTCTAACATAGCCGACACATTAAGAATGCTACAACTTTGATCACATTTATCATGAAAACAAGGGATTTCGGTAGCCTCTCTTTCGTCTGTTTTCTTAATATAAACAAAGATTGGCAAAGGGCATTCTGGATAATGTGTATATCCATAGCCCAACTTATTTGAAAAGGTTGGAAATTATGGGTAGATAGTTTTTACATAGAGGGTTGAGGTGGTGGGGTGTGGTATTTAGACTATATATTTACTTATCATAAATTTTTATGAGAAGTTGTTTTATGTGTCTATTTGATAGTATTGTCAAATTTGTTACGTCCACTAGCATATAGTTTATAGGAGCTTGATTTACCTGTTGGGGTTCGTTGGTAATTGTTCCATTGTAATTATTTGTAAAATGTGCAAATTTCACCTTATATTGTCGTATAGAAACATTCCTAATGAATTAGCCGAGAAAAGGAACATTCCTAATACTACACTTACTTGCTAGAAGTTTTCACATCACTCAAGCTTTAGGGATGGGGTTGGTGGCAATTGCATTAAGATGAGTTATTGGTGGGATCTAGAAATTGTCCTAGATTTATAAAGTAGAATGCCAACCTTAGAGTAATTAATTGAAAGACAAGCTGATCATATGCAATATGTTCAAAATGTTATTGCTGTTAGGACGAAGCAGTTACATCCATTACAATCTAAACTATGCAGTGGCATAAACTTTTACGTACAGATCATGTGATCTCTTATCTTAAAATCTGGTGTGAGATAATCTTTTCATGAACATGCTATCTAGGTAATTAGGGAGATTGGAATTAAGAAATAATAGGGGTTTTACTTCAGGAACTATTACTATTGTGCATTTTAAAAAATGTGAAATGACTTTTATGAAGATACATACATTTGATGTGTTTCAATTTGTTGACTCCTCCTATTTGTTGGTTAAATTGCCTTCTAAAGAATTTCTTTCTCCTTTTGGGTCTTGCCTCTAAAGGAATTAGGTACAAGGAGAGTCTACTACCATAATTGGAACTTAGACGGTGTAAGTGGTCAAGAAGAGAGAGGAGGAAGAGGGGAGGAGGGAGAGAG
>JAUMHB010073647.1:0-12907 GCA_032359685.1 Pittosporum tobira | reverse complement strand
ATTTAATCAATATTCACTTATTGAAGTGAAGAAAGACAAGAAGCACAATCAGTGATACTAATTATTAATAATACGACACACTAGTCAGTGGGGTATGTGAGTGGGGACAAGTTTAGTAATTTTGCTTCCCATGTTTGGTTAATGTTCTTGTTCAGATCGAGTTTCAGAATCTTTGGGCTAACAAAGTTCAATCTCATCAGAGATACAAGTGGCCCAACTACAGGACAGGGAAAATAAAAGTAGCCCAAATTGAATGTGAGAGAGAGCCTTTGAAACAAGTATATATATATATATATATATATATATAAACACTAAAGCATGTAAAAATTATTTGAGTCACTTCAATTTTTTACTTTGTATTTTTGTCACTTTATATACATAAATAATTTTGACATCAATATTCAGTATATGACTCATAAAGGATATAATTGAGTTAGTGAGTTGTGTATTTATAATACTAATAAATAGAGCATTTATAAAATTAAATACAACCAACCTATTTATCTTCCCACTAGTTTTTTTGTTTATTCCATAATTATTACATTAAAAAATTTAATGTGCTTTTTATTCCAGTCAACTAATGGCCCACTTAAAAAAAAACTAGTGGATACTATAAACATAAAAGTTCATCAAAAAATAAATCGATTCATGAAATCCAATTTGTGAAGATATAAAACCCATAAGAAATTAAAAGAAAAATATTTGCATAAGTCCAATCAACTTAAAATATTACTCTATGCGTAACAAAAAAATAAATTAAATTCTTAGATTTTCAATAAGAAAATAAAAATATATTTATCAGATAAATAAAAATTTCTAAAACTTATATAAAACTAAAATTAATACCAATTATTTTCACTTCAATAAGAAAAAATCAAATATTATAAAAGAATTATTATTCTACTCGATTCATATTTAAATTTGAAAGTTCTTAATTATTTTTAAAAAATTAAAAAAAAATTTACACAAAATTTAAAATTATATTATATAATATATTAATAAATAATTAGATGTAGTTGGGGTAATTGTAGAAACCTCTCGACTCTCGTGGAACCATCGGAGGGTGGTGTAGAGAAGAGAGTAAAATAGATTTTGTATTGAATGAGGTGGCACTTTAAACATAAGAGAATCAAGAGATTAAATGTATAATTGTCTATTGTAGTATATATATTTTTTATAAATATATTATTTTATTATTTTTTAAAAATAAATTTATTATTATACCGCATATTTTTAACAAATTTATTATTGTACCATATTTTATTTATAAATTCATTACAGTATTACATAATTTTATCGTGAATAGTCTATTAAATTAACAAAAAATAATAATTAATTGTTAAAATTATATGATACAATGATGAGTTTGTACATAAATTTAATACAATAATATATTTGTATAAAAAAGTATAATTCAATAAGTAATTGGACATTTAACATCGGTGAAAATAACAAAAAAATAATAAAATGTAGAGGTAAAAAGCGGTGAAAATATCGTGGTGAAAACCCGTTGATTTATAGATCACGAGGAAGTTGTAATTTTTGCTAGAATGCAACATCGAAGTACGTAAGTAATGAAATAAAATGTCATAGCTTAGAATTGAAAAGTAAATTAAATATTTATTCGGGGAAACAAGTACACTTGCACAGTTTTGCACCATTTTGCTATTAGTTTACAACGAAGAAGAAAAGCAAAGTTCAGTTGAGGAAATTAAGGCACTTTTACGCCAAGACATGTGAGGCAAATTCCAACGTTACACCTTTCACATTCGAACAAGGGCGGAAGCCCGGAATTAATGCGACAATTGTCACATTTAGTCTTCTTAGTCCGAGGGAAAAATGCGAGTGGGTGTCGATGCAGCTGCTCAAAAAACCTAGTCCCAATAAACTTGAGATTTGAATGGCTATTAGTCCGAGGAAGGCAACTTGTATGGAAAGATTGATCGCACTTGCTACAATGATAGAGCCATGCTTTTGGATTTAAGTCTTCCTCACAAGCGTCGCACAAAAATTCTTCCGGGTGGTCATCGAAAGGGGGATACCCTAGTTTAAGAGGGTGTTTATCAAATCTATGCCTAGCCGTTCGCGGCAAAACAAGGCACCCGCTTTGCACAAAGAATTTGCAAGGGCCACATTTCCACATGGAACCCTGCCTATGATAATTATCACAAGCATTGCACAGATAGCTCGTAGGAGTTGAATTGTCGTCCTCCTCGAATCCGAGCGTGTTGCCTGGACCGTGCTCTGCATCACAATCGTAGTTAATGTATAGGAGCTGGTGAGGGTGAGCTTGGTGAGCAACAGTATCCTTTAACAATAAGGAAGCACACTTGACATCAAGCCGGAAACCACAAGGGTCACAAGCATAGGCAAATCCATTGGTAACCAAACTACATTCGCTGCACTTGAAGACACCTAGCAAATCAGGGACCTTTGCCAGGAGGCGAAGCGGATGAGAAGGGTGCGATTTGTGCGACAGTAGCTCTGTTGGTAATTCTGCACAACTTTGGTGGAGAAAGAACTCGCACTCACGACTGGTGCAAGTGTAATATTGACCTATTAGTATAGGTTGCACACATCCGTCACATAGTTTTTCTTCTTCATTATGCTTGGACTCGACAACTAATGGATGGTTATGACTGAAATGATTGATCTCTTGTCTTTCATCTTCAATTTCTTCTGTGTAAATTTTTTGGAGAAGATGTGAAATCAGATCTACAGATTCACGGGGTAGTGGCAAACGCGTATCATCGTCTGCAATCTCTCTTTCGATATCTTCATCGGAACCGAATATGTTAAAATCCGGTACTGGCACGCACGGACCAGCACGACCAGTGTCAGAATATTCAGATGACTCGTCCTCTTCATTTTCAGTCTCACTTTCGCCATCTCTGAAACCAGTTAAAAATCAAACATAAATATACTTCTTTCCTTCGATTCATATAGATTTTCAAGCAGGCTATGTCCAGTGTTTACTGACCGGGTGCTTAAGAAGTTGCTTGTTTGACAATCATTAGTAGTCATATAAGCCTATATGATAAATATCCTACATATTTTGTAAGAAAGAAGGTATGTTCGGTTAGACAAACTAAGCCCACATTAGATTTAGTCCATTGTAAGCCTCTGCATTCTTCCTATGTAATTATTATTAGAAAACTAATTACTAATAACATTTCAATTAATGAATAGTAGTACCTGACAGAAGAGGAAGAGGAAGCGGAAGAGTTGGTCTGTGGAGGATGGACGCAGCTGAGATGAGCAACAAACCTGCATTTAGCACAATGATAGATCCAATACCACGGCGTGATTTCGTCATGGCAGATGTCACACTTGGGATCATTAAATTTGGAGTATTGAGGTGGGAGGAAATAGGCAAGGTTGAGAACGTGGTTGTGAGAATCTTCATCTCGGGTACTACTTTCTAACAGGGCACAACTTTTATGAATCCAAAATGGGCAGGACATACATTTGTAGGAATAATCTTCCTTCTCTTTCTCGCCACAAGCATCACACCGGAACAACGATCGCCTGGGCACGTAGAGTAATGGGTGCACATGGCTCCCATGTTTCAAAATATTGCTGCTGTTATTACTGCATGGTATGCATATGTTAAATTCACAACCCTCACAGTTGTAAGTGAAGCCTTTGCAATATCTATCGCAGGCATCACATTCCAAATCACCCGTACCGAGGTCAAGATGGTGCTGGAAGTGCATGTGGTTTTTGATTTGCCGGCTTAATTTGGCGCATGTTTTGTGCAAGAAAAAGGCACAGCCTTGGGAGCAGCTGTACGCAGGGCTGCTATCGTCTTTTATTGGAGTTCGGCAGCAACTGCAGATCTTATCTTCCTCAGAGTTGTAGGCAGGGCCTTCATCTTCATTAGTGATTATCAATGGATGCTCATGGCTGAAATGATCAAGCTTCATCTCTGTTTTTGTGTGTGTGTGTGTGTGTATTTTGTGTCTGCCTGCCTACCTGCTTAAATAGATAGATAGTAGATCTGAACAATTTCGTAGAATGGAGGGATATGTGGGGAAGGGAAGTCAACTGTTTAAGTTGACTTTGTGAGTCCATACTGTATAAAATTATGAACGGAGGGATGGGGGGAGGAAACACGTTTTTAAGTTGACTTCGTGAGTTAATACGTACTGTATAAAATTATGGAGGGATATACGGGGGAGGGAAGTAAACTGTTTAAGTTGACTTTGTGATTTTTTTTGTTCTCCTCCCTGCATCCAATTACTCATTTGGGATCCGATTAAACATTGTCTTTTGTTACGAACAAAATTTAAATTTGATTAATCTGGGATCGAACTTCGGTCGGAACCATAAGAGGGGAATTCTACGAACATCGTCTTTTGCTGTGCACAACGTTTAAACTTAGAGATCTTGTACACGAGAGATCGAGTTCCTTCTACTCAATCCCAACGTCCGTTGGTCACTTTGTGAGTTCATACTTACTATACAAAAGTTAAAAGTAGTATACACTCCATCACAAAAAGTAAAAATAGTAGACCCCCAATTCCCAAAAAAAAAAAAAATCTAGTTTAATTTTTTTGTCAAATTAATCATTTTTTGATTTTCAATTATTATTATTTCATACATGTATATGAGCTGAAACTATAATCATAAGAAATTAAATCAAATATGTTATAAGATTCAATTTTCATTTGTTTGAATACTTAAATATATAAAGATAAATTAATATTTTTAAATTGATTAAGTTGACTGAAAAATTCAAACCAAGTCAATTGTTTTGGGACGGAGTCAATGAAATTAACAAGCATTTTAAACTTTGGGCTCGTTTGATAACAATATTTATAGATTATGAACTTAAACGTAATAAAATATTATATTTATAAAGTAAATCTACGTTTAAAAAATTAAATTTGTAACAAACATTTAAAGTTAAATTTTTGTTGTAAATCAAGATTTTGTGAATTCCAAACATGCACTTAAGAAAGTAATACTCCAATATTTATTATCCACTTGAAATTGACAAGCATTTTAGCATTTTAACATCAATCAATTTGTTACAACCACCTTGCTTGCATTTCGATTTATTATCTACCCGCACAAGCAAGTTGCAACACTGCTCATCAAGAGTCTCTCACCTGGAACCAGAAGGTCTCTTTAATTCTCACTCCCAAGTGTGAGTTATATTTATGTCTTGTTTAAGTGAAGTTTATTTATTTATTTATTTTACGGAATTTGTATATCCTTTGCAGGAAGCATTGTTCTTATCCGTGTTACTTTGAGTTTATATGACTATGACATTAATTGATTTTAGTGTTTGGCTGGTTTAAAAACCCCCAAATCAGTAAATTCGTTGTAGCCAGTAATTGGATTGTATGTGTTGTTCTGTAAATCATATTATAGATTTGATTAAAGATATGTTTCACAAGTCATCTATAAGCTTTGTGATCTGAACTCAAAGTGAATATTTTTATTTATTGATGCTAATAAGGACATCGTTATAGAAGCGAACACCTCTGAGATTTCTTCGCATAAACAAAACAAGGAAAGAATGGTCAACTCTAAAAGGAATGAAAGGCCACAGGCAAACCCTAACAGATCAAGGAAACAGCAAGTTACTCGCAATAAATTACACCTGATATTTATTAATTCAAATTGAGCAAAAAAACACAAAAATACATCCGTAAACACGCAGATACGTATTTCATACATTTGCTACAGGTTTCATTTCTATGCCAAGGCACAGAAACATCACATTGAGGTAAATACCATGAACCTTATATATGCCTCTATGACATATCATGCCAGAATAAAATAAATCAAGACAAATCATATATTATGATATCACCACAAAAGATTCATCAGCTTCGACTTAAAGACAAACACACTTGGAACAACCAAACTAAATCCTGTCAATCAGACGAGGAATATTGTGTTTCATAGGACTGAAAAGATGCCCCCAATTTCTCATACCATCATACTTTTAATTTCACTAGAGGACACCTAGCAATAGGATAGACCAACTTATACCGAGACGAAAAAGCATGTATATGGAACAAAAGCATCATACTTCGGTACTTCAACCTTTAAGTCGGCCATGGCTCCTAGATCTTATCAAGCTTTTTGGCTTTGACGACAGGATTGGCTTTAGCTATGGCATCTTGAGCAGCAGCCCGGTAATCAAATGGGCACTCGTGTTTGTCAGAGTAGCGATGATCTGCACAGAATAGATTTCCGCACCTGCAACTGAAACCTGTTAAGCCCACGCGCTTGTGACAAGCGTTGCATCTATTTGGGCCCACTTTAACTTTCACCTCTGACGTCTGGTTTGATGATGAATCGCAAGGCACCAAAGTAGGAACAACCTTCAACTCCACCACTCCAGCTCGCACATTAATGGCATCAGCGGCAGCAGGCTCCTTGCTGGACCCACCATTCACAATGTTCTCAATGGATGATGCTGCGAGTTTTGCTTGTTCCTGGTTCAAGATCATGTCCTTGTGGCACTTGGAGCACATGTTCATGGTGGCTGCACTGCCAAAGAAGCCACAGTTGTTGACACAGAGAATCGGGCCTTCTGGAGTTTGGCAGCCAGTCCCTTTGGAAGACTCCATCTATTCAACTATCCTGCAGAGAATCATCTTAATATAATAACCATACAAAAGACAAATCCCAAACCCACTAACATACCTCATGGCTCAACCACATGCAGACATTCAGAAAAATATTCAAGTCATACTGGAATTTACAAAACACATGCACCCATCTCAGCATGACTCATGTGCATTAAGAACATGCCAAGGCCCAAAGGCTATTAGAGGCATTGTGTCATCAATGTTAGCTTCAACTATCAACCCTAAGCTTAACTCACTTCATCAATATGAATTGAAAATTACCTTCAGTGAAGCAAGTTCATGAAAGTTAAGATACTAAATTAATTACCCAAAACAATTTAATTAAGCCAGACAAAGAAATAGGAAGGTAAAATTTAGAAAGAAGAAAGAAGAAAGAGCAAAATGATAAATAAGATTCCCTCGTTCAGTCCGAAGCAGAAGTGAAGACGGCCATTCTCCAGAGGGTGAGAAGAGAACAGAAGGCAAGAGAGCACAACACCTCCTGAGGAGGATAACTCCTAACGAGGATGGAAGTAGGAGAATATTCGAGCTTGCTCAAATGAGGAAAGACACATTACTAACAGAGATTGCATGACTCTTAACCCACACAGTTATAGCATGACTTCAGTCCATGAATGCAGGGACAGTGCATGCCGCAACACGTCATAGAAGACAAAAGCGGCTCACCACAGATTAAAAAAAAAGAGTCTTTCAAAATCCTTTAGCACTTCAGATGAGTTATTTTTATAGTAATATCACTTCAAAAAACCAAGAATAAGATAATACTCTCTCCATTCCACAAAAATGAGTCCCTTTTCAAATTTTGAAAGTCAATCCTTCAAATCCTAAATTTCTAAATTAACATAAACTAATCTAAGTTTAGTCAATAAAATCACGAATGTTGCAAACTATCTAAAATGTTTAGATAGTTTACTTATTAAAACCTTCGTTGTTTCTCATTCTATAATGAATCACATCAATTTTAAATTTTAGAATTTTGCGAATTAACTCTTAAAATTCATAAAGTTTCATACTTTGTGGAATAAAGTAAGTATTCTCTTATTTTTTAAAGTCCGTTCTAAAACCGAAGTTCTCAACATATTATCACTATATTCCAAGTAAGATGATTACTATCACGCCGATACTACTACATTTCTAGCTAATGTTAAGTAAAATACCATAAGTAAAATCAAACAAATCATCTGAGCTAACAAAAAAGCTGTGTCAAAAAGTATAACCAAATATGAACAATTTTATACAGAGACCCCATAATCAAACAGTAATCGGAAGAAAGAAGGCTCACCGCACTTCAAAACGACAGCTTTTTGCCCGATCTTGCCTCACAAAATCGAACCAGAACGTTTATATCTGTTGAAAGAATTAAAAGTCAAAAGGATAATTGAAATCATATAAATCAAAGTCAAAACTGACTTCCCAAGAGGGTTAGATGATTAGATGAGTACCTTGAATTAAAACATAAAATCGGAGTAATGATCGGAAATATCGAGAGGCAGTGGTGCGGTGTCGTGGCCCGTGAGTATTTATGTATTGACTTAGGAAAGTTTTAGCAATACCTGCCAACAACTCTGCATTTTCTGGTGTGTACCAGCCTGTAATTATAGTTGCGTGTCCAAGTGGCCAATCACTTTAACTGCTGATTTACGTTTAATCATATCAACATTATTAAAACATTACTAAAAATAAAAACAAAAATCAAACATTAAAAAAAAAAAAAAAAAAGGGTCAACCGATATTAAATTAAATTGTTGACGATTTTAATTTAAAATGATATTAGTATTTCTAAATGTTTATGATTTTAATTTGTAAAATAGTTGTGTTTTTTTTTTTTTTTTTACCATTTCCAAAAGAAATTCTCCACAGCAAATTTGTATTGACCATTATAATTTACTGTACGAAACTTCTTACATGGGTTATGAAATTAAGACGAGAAGAAATTCCTTGTTAATTTCTTACTATTAATAGTATAAATTACTTTAGCCAAAGTTGGGTTATTTAATAAAACTCATCTTAACCGTACCTTGCAGAATAAATGAAGAAGTCCTCTTACCACTAATATAACCTCTGATCTATGTTGCTAATTAATTGAGTTCAAGTGTATGAAAGATAGAAGTGGTACGTACAAGGAATATCATTAACATATATAGGGTCTTCTTAAACAACTTACTCCACAAGGACCGCAATAATAGCATAATTAAGAAATGGAAAGTGACACTTACAACAATTTATTTCTATATATTCACAAAAAATTTCTCACATGAGCGAACAATATGTTGGTGTTAGATTTATGTAAATAAGATCAAATTAATATCTTCTCATTTATGTAAATGACAAGATATTTACTCAGAAGTATTAAGTTACTCTATCTAAGCAGACCAAGCGATTGCTTATGATGACATAATTTACCTTAAAACATATTTTCTTATCAAATGAACTTTGACAAACACGGTCACATTTGTATGTGTGCATATATATTTGTTTAAAAGAAAATTTAAAATTAAAAAAAAAAAAAAACAAACAATCAAACAAACAAAGTTAAAGTATTCATCCGAAAACAGGCAGTTAGTTAGATGAAGGGTAATGAAATCATTAATTTCACATTTTTCACCAAACGTATTCTTACTTAAGCAGCACATGTCATCATGCACAAATCCATCAAGCCCCATCATATCCAATCTCCAAAACACCAAGAAAAGTAAAAAATAGTAACTAAATAAAACTCTCATTCTCTTATGTTGCGTTTGATTCTTATTCTTTATTTAAAAAAATTAGAATAAAATTTATATTGAAAATAAATGTGATTGGAATGAAATGATTAACTAGTCACATAATTTAAATTTAAAATGAGAAAATAAATAAAATGTATGAAATTCACTTTTTCCAAAAAGAATAATTTTATTTCTCATTCACTCATCATTTTCTTTTTTAACTAATATTTTAAAACTAACAACATATTTCATTCTAATTATCATTCAATTTTAATATAAAATTTTATTTTATTTATTTTTATTAAAAAATGAGAATCAAACATTAGAGTAATAGTTAAGAGACCACCCATCCCCGCTCGATCAATGTTACAAACATGAAAAGACCAAAAGATCCTCACACACTTCTAGCCATCATTTCTTGGAACATCCTATACGACTCTTGTTTCTCCAACTGGAATTTCTCATGGCAGTTTGCGATGAACATATCTGCAAGCTTATCAATCTCATTGATTTCATCGGTTTTAGAGTCCTCATGAACCTTGTGTTCGAGCCAATGGAGGTACCCTGAAAGCTGTGATTCCTCCATGTCATCACAGCCTGGTGAAATGATCGAATCCCACGTGCCATGGTAATACAGGTGGCTGGTGGGCTCCCGTATCATGTGAGAGGAGCACCAGTTGTAGTGTAGCCTAAAGGAACCAAAAAAGAGCTTATTCTTGTTCTTTTGTTTTTTTGTGGGTAATTCTATCAAGTGTATCAGTTGGATTTCTTTGAGAAGATCAACGAGGATGGATTTGGATTTGGCTTTGGTGAGGGCACATGCGATGCGGTACAAGTGTGAAAATATGAAGGTGCGAACTAGGGTTTTGAGTTTCATAGAGGTTAAGGTCGTCGTCGAAGAAGAAGATGGAGATTTCATGGAGAAAACATGAATGGGGTGGAAGGGTTTTAGATGAGATGGACCAGCCATTTTTACGGAGGGGGTAATGTTTGTTGTTCAAATAGGTATTTATAGAGGGGTCATCTTTACCAAACTTAAAGGAAGAGTCGAGAGTTTTTAAATTGGGTGATTTTAAATAATTTTTTTTAACAATTTTGAATATATATTTCAGGGTATTCTAATTTTTTATTGGAATTTATTACTATAATTTTTTTATTTATTTAGTTGAATTTGGGAGTTTTTAAACCCCACAAACTAATGCCTTGCTCCGCCCCAAGTAAACTGCCATTGGATGTTAGGTAATTTCAGTAAAGTTGAATCAGCTTCGCAGATTATAAGTGAAATTTGGATGGTATCCTTTCTTTTTGTTTTTATTTTTATTTTTTTTGAGGATTTGTGCTGTCGGGACTTACGCGACTGATTTACACTACTTGTTTGGTCACTGCAGGACCACTTCAAATGGGTAAAACAGAATAGACCTTAATGTTATAACGAAGTACAAACTTATTACCAACACCCATTGGAGACCGAATGGATAGGAGCTCGATAGCTACTCCTCTGATGTAAGGTTAAATATCATTTTTTTTAAAGTACAAACTTATTTTTTTAGCTAACTAATTAAAGACAATTTTTAGAAAAGTGTATTTTTTTTTCCACAAATTGAAGTTGCACCATTTCTAACATTTTCTTTTCACTTTAGGTATGAATATGTACCTTTAAGTGTATTGCGAGGATTAAAAAACTTTGACTAGCAAGTCCTAAGGTTGATCTCTACTAATAGCATATAAATGGAAAATTTTAAAAGGAGTGTTAGGACTTGGAAATCGTTCTAACTTTATAACCTATACACATTTATATATATATATATATATATATATATATATATATATATACATGTGTTATGTTATCAAGAAAAAATTAAATATTATTATTAAAGTAATTTACATCTAGTTAAATTTGACTACGAATCGTCACATATTCTTCTTTCTCCCATATATATGTGTGTGCGCGCGTGGAGTTTTTATTTTATTTTTATATGAACTACTTCTCGAGGACCAAAAACTTGCCCAAAGTTCTTGAACCGAAAATATATTTAAGTTATTTGTGGATTATGAAGTCTTCGACTCCCTAATTGTTGTTTCAAATTAATAGATCCTCAACTACTATAATGGATTCCTATATAACCAAGTGAGTGCTTAGTTAAAATAGTATAATGGATAAGACTAGCGTCCAAGGGAATCAACTTTTAATTTCCAGATAGCCAAACAAGTCCCAAGGTTTCCAATGCCATCGCTTAAATTTACTTGAAAGTGTGAGAATCTGGATAATACAAAAAGTTTTGTTGTATTATTTGAGTGGGAACTCTCGATTGTATTACAATGACACATTATACTTATCATAAAATCTTATATTATTTTATTGTATATATTTGTCAAATTTATTTAAATGTCAAAATATTTAATATTTTTGTAATTCAAATGAAGAACGAGAGTGGTTTAATTAGTCAACGTGGTCCATGAGGACCATATATGACTCATGTAAAGAGAGCAAAGGATTGGGTTATGGTTGCCTCTGTAGGTAACCAGTACCCAAGTCTCACAGGTGGTTTGGAATCCGAACTCGAAGAGTTAAACAAGGTCGATTTCTCGCCGAATGATACTTATTTAATAAATACTGTCATTGCTATAATACCCCTTTGTCCCATATTATACATATAAATTGTTGAGCGTTTGTGATAATTTAAATCGCTCAAAACATATATTTATGTTTTATGTTTTCTAAATATTGTTGTATGCTTATTACTTTTGTAACTAATATACATAAAAATTGTAAGATATGATTAAGTTTTTTAAATGTAATTCATAAAAAAATAAAAAATAAATAAATTGAAACAGATGGAATATCAAAGATCAAACACTTAGCAATTAAAAACTCAGTCCCTTTATACCTGGGAAACATCAATATGTCAATGACATCGCACCTCATGGTTTTCAGGCCATTATCTAATAGTAGTAATTGTTTTCTTCTTCGTGGTTTCATATGATAATTTACTTGTCATGCGGTAAAACAAGATAGAAAGAATCATTGTTTGGAAATATTGAATGCTCCAAGAATTAATGGAAAAAAATTCAATGTAGGTCACTCAAGTGTGATGACCCTACGACCTCGTATCGTTTTATACAATTTATTTGAAAACAGATTATAAATTATTTAATAATTAAATTATTGAATAAGAGTTAATAAAATAAATTATTAAATATATTTCTTAAACTTAATTTTTTAGTGCATGTTTGGTAGATGGGTGATTGTAACGTTTAGAGAGTTCAAAACCCAAATTTTATTTTTAGTTTTGTTTGGTAACAAACGCAACAACTTAATTCTATTGGACCCACATATTTATGTCCCGTTTATCGTGTTTGCTCAACTTCAAATATTTTCTAAAATTTGCTCACCGCAGTTAGCTCCTCTTCAATTCTTCCATTTATACCCATTGGTCCCTTTTCTCTCTTACAGCTGAAAGAGGCATTTCACTTTCGTTAAGGCTTAATAATCAAGCAGCTGATTGACTTGCAGAGACTTTTTTTTATGAGCTTCATGTTTTATGATGTAAAAAACTACATCAATACTAAAAATACCACAAGTATTGCAGC
>JAUMHB010073636.1:0-12908 GCA_032359685.1 Pittosporum tobira | reverse complement strand
TCCAATAGATCATTCATTAAAAAGTAAGATGATATCCCATCAATTTCAGGAAACAAATTCAGTTTGATTTTATATAGCGACATTTTACAAAAAAAGCAAAAGAAACGAATATCTAAGTGGCATGCTCTAATAAAAAACATGAAATCTATAAACTATCATTAATTTGACTAATTACTCAATAAATTTGCACTTGTTGATTTTATCAATATTCTATCAAGTGTAATTGAAGTTCAGATATTAAAAAGTGGAAAAAAAATATTGACGTTGTTCTCATGAATGAGTGGTAATATTTCAAATAACTTTGTTTTTAATATTATAATCGATTGTATGTTTTCTTCAACCATAAATATTGAAAAATATTATATTAAAAAAACACGAACTATTACTATCATAATTATTTTAGATTTCCCAATTCTTAACAATATCTAATAAAATTTAGAGGACATTTATAACATATAAAATTATTACGATTTCTTAGAAAATACAATCATCATAATACTTATAAAAATTATTAAATAAAAATATTAAAAAATAAGTCTAGCCCGTGCAACGCCAGACGATTGCACTAGTTACATTTAACAATACACTTATATTTTTCATTTTAATCTTCCACAACTAATCAAAAATTTAAAAATAAATAGAGATGTTTTATATTGAAATGGAGTTCTTATGATAGACATAGTTGAATCACTAAGAATTTGTCAACTAATATACAGTATAAAATTAGATATTTAAATGATAAATAATGTGTCAAAATATAAATAATTGCTGTTTAATAATGTATGGATGAACTTATCACTATAATCCATTAAAATCATACCTGTTATTGTGTGAAAAAAAAAAAAGGGAAAGTTAATACTGTAAGATTATGCATATTTCTATGGTGCTTATGTTCATGCAGAGTAAAATTCTGATTATATTTTGTCCATGCAATCTTGCATGTATTTCACTATTTATTGTATAAGGATTATTACTATTATTTGATATATAGAAATTCTTATGATATTTTCTTATTATTTAAGTACATAATATTTTCCAAAACAAATGTTAAAAAATATTACAAAAGTTCAGCCTATTGTCAGAGTTAGGACTTGTTTAGCATTAATTTATTTCAGAATAATTTATAATTTATTTGTTAACAAAAATATGTTATGAGTTAAAAAAATATATTTATTAACTAATATTTTAAAATAAGTTAATAATATTGTTATATTTAATCTATAATTTTTTTAAATTTAATAAAAATTTTAATTTTTAAAAATAAATTAAAAATAATTTATATAATTAATATAAAACAAACCTGAACAAATTTAAAAATGTCCCAAAAAACAAATAGGCCAACTCATCATATTATAACATTTGAAACGCGCTGGAAGCAACCAAAGGCGCCCCTGTTTAGTTAGGGTTTAAGAGAAACACCAGAGCAGCCATGGCGGAAAAGAGAGAATGGGAACTGAAAAGGGGACAATACCTGGGAGATATATCAGCCCTATGTTTTCTCCAGCTGCCACGTCACCTCTCTTCCCTTCCTTACCTCCTCTCTGGTTCGGTCTTCCTCTCTTATTTGAACTCTATACTCCGTCCTTGCTTTACCTATCATATCGCTCTCTACCACAAGGCTAAATTAGTAATTACTCAGTCTGATAGTGAAAAAGAGTACACTGTGACATCCACATACAAATCGTACTACTCGTGTAAACTGTAACTTAAAATTTTGATCCCTGTTATTGATTACATATAAAATAATTTTTCTTTGATTTTTCAATTGGGCTTATCTGGGGTACTGGGACAACAAGATCCACACAATTTTTGCAACATTTTTTCTTTCGGACGTACTTTATTTTTTGCATCAATATAATATGTCATCACTTCAAATCATTCCTCAACTGTTTAAATTTATAATATCAATATAAAATTATAATAGGTAATTTAGACGATTATTTCGTAAGTAAACATGTTTCTTAAGATACGTGAAATGTACAATGCAGCAATTAATAGGGAATGAGGGAGTATAGAAGACAGAATTTGGGGGATGAGGTTGGGGTGGAATCTATTATTAAGGCTGTAAATAGAACCAAATGGTTCAAAATTTATTTGAGATCGCTCAGTTAAAAGCTCGATTTGAGCTCGATTCGAAATATTAACGAGTAGAATATGAGCACATTTTAAAGTTCGATAAATTATTTGGACCTTATCAAATTAATTTTTTGTATTGATGTTCGATAGTATTAGCTCGAAAACTTCAAATTACTGGGGCTCGATTCGTATTTGGTCTTAATTCGATAGCTAAATGAGACATACACAAACTTCATTTCAATTTCGTTAAATATACGAGTAGAATATGAGTATGTTAATATTCGACTCGATTCGACTCGTTTACACCCCTATCTATTACTCCATTGTTTCCGCAAAAAGAGTCACGTTTTGTAAAATTAGAGCAAATATTATGGATTTATTCTCATTCCATGTTTGTGGTAGTAAAGTTTGAACATTATGCTGTTGTGTACTACCGACAATGAAAGTGGAGCTCTTTTCACATATATATATTTTTATTTTTTTTTAATTTAAGAAATGAGATTCTTTTCGTAGAAGAGAGAGCGTTTTTAACTTCGTAATTCACAAGTACACTACTAGAAACCTTACCCTGATTTTGTGGAGGTTTACACATAAGCTATAGGACAATGTCTTATTTCAGATTAAAACATAATTGGATGATACCTTTTGATTCATTTGCAGTTTCGTTCACCATATTTGTGCTTTATAAACCATAGGGTTTATAAATGCTAGATCTATTTCTCGCTTTGATTTGTAACTGATATTGGTGCTCATGAAAGTTCTATTTCAATCGTGTTACATCAGGAACGGGTTCCCAGATTCTCGTCTATGATTTAGTTACAGCGAATGTGATAAAGTCATTTCAAGTATTTGAAGGTGTTCGTGTGCATGGAATTTCTTGTGCATTTATTAATTGCACAGAAGGATCGTCCTCCTCTGATCTTGATTATAAGATTGCCGTCTTTGGAGAAAGGAGAGTGAAATTATTTTGCTTACACATTGAAATCGCTACCAATATGCAAATCCAGCCGCATCTTTGCATGGATTTGATCCTTTTTCACTCATTACCAAAATTCAGTCATTGGGTTCTGGATGTTTGTTTCTTAAAGGTGTGTAGTTATATGCCTTTGCTTCTTATTATGAATATTTCATATTATCTTGGCTTACTAAACTGGGTCATATGTGGATTGATAGTAGGATGGTATGAGTGCTTTTCCAGAGGGGAGACATTGGCTTGCCATTGGATGTAGTGACAACTCTGTACATTTTTGGGATATTATGAGATCTTTGGGCTTTGAAGTCAACTCTCCTGGTTGGTTTCTTGAACATCTTTTGTGTGTGTGTGTGTGTTTATTTCTATGGGAAAAATCTATTGTTACCGGGTGCCTCAATTTTGGTTATAATTTCCTTTTGTACGCAGATAGATGTCTTCTGTATTCCATGCGAATATGGGGTGAGAAAATTGAAGGTCTCTATATTGCATCTGGGACAATTTTCAATGAGGTAACTAGTCCTACCCTTGAGTAAGATAGTTTTCAACATCATCACATGTCGTTGCTGATTAAGTTATAATTTAATTTTTAAATTTTTAATGATTGCATGTTTAACTTTTTAAGTTTTAAATTATAGATCTGAGATTTCGAAATTTGTGATTGTTAAATAAACTGGCATTTGGCAGATTATAATTTGGAAAGTGGTGTATCAGAATTCAGCTCCATGTTTAAACAGCCATATTGAGGACCAATTAAACCTCACCAGTTCTTTTAGCAACGGTCTTCAGCTTCATATTCAGCAATATGAAGCTATTTCTGTATGTAGACTTGCTGGACACGAAGGTTCAATTTTTCAAATTGCGTGGGCCTCCAATGGGTCAAAACTGGTATCCGTCTCTGATGACCGTAGGTGAATTATTTCCTAAAACAATACGAATTATTATTTTTGTGTTTCTATGAACTATTAGATCCTTTGAACAGTGATGATGTCATGTGATGTTTTGACTTTTTTCCTGGTGCAGTGCTCGAATATGGGAAGTTCATGCCGAAAAAGAAGGTTTGGATATTCCCCACTCAGTGGGGTTGGCGCTATTTGGACACAGTGCCAGAGTTTGGGATTGCTATATATTTGACGATGTGAGATCTACAAGGATATTTGCACATTTATCGTTTATTCATTTGTTTTATTTTATTGAACATTTGAACTAATTGATTTTTTTTCGCTTTGCATAGTTAATTATTACTGTTGGCGAGGATTGTACTTGTCGTGTGTGGGGACTGGATGGCACCCAACTGAAGATGATCAAGGAACACATGTAAGTCCACATTTTTAAATATTTGTTAATGTTGCACAGACTGACTGTTGATACTGACCCGTCTTATTACCCAACCATCATTTGTCACTCAATATTTGGTAAAATATATTTATTGGTAGGCACGAGCTCTTGGTCGTTTAGACTACCACTCGACCATAGAATCCTCGACCAGTGGAGTTCTCAGTTTTATTAATTTATTTATTTCTCATTTTATTTATAATTTTTAAAATATATTCTATTTTGAGGTATAAATCTGTAATTGCTGTGTTCTTACTTTAACTGTTCCTCTTTTTACTTGCAGTGGTAGGGGAGTATGGAGATGCTTGTATGACCCCACGTCTTCTCTTCTTGTTACTGCTGGGTTTGACTCTGCAGTAAAAGTTCATCATCTGCATGCTACTAAGTCCAATGACTCTGAGAAATCTGTTGAAGTGGTAGAAGAGTTCACTGACGGAAATAAAAAAAAGATCTTTACTCTCCGTATACCAAATTCTTCAGGGCTTATTGCACACATGGACAGGTATCTACAATTTTATTTTATTTTTGATAAAAAATTACTTTCCCGTATTATTTTGGTATTGTCATATTGGTGTTTCCTCTACTAAGTTGCATTTTTGGATTCTTTTTTATTTCTTGCAGCAAAAGTGAATATGTCCGATGTTTGCGTTTTACACGTGAAGATACTCTTTATGTTGCAACAAACAATGGTTTTCTGTACCATGCTAGAATCTTTGAAACTGGAGATATAAAGTGGACCGAGCTTCTTGGGGCCCATGAACAAGTTCCAATTGTTTGTATGGACTTGTTGTCCAGAGACACTTCTGGGCCTTCTAGTATTGAGGATTGGGTTGCTGTTGGAGATGGTAAAGGAAATATGACGATTATTGATGTTGTCGGTGGTGTTTGCGGTCCTAAAGTGGGACCTACTTTCACTTGGGCGGCTGAATTGGAGAGACAACTCTTGGGAACCTTTTGGTGCAAGTCAGCGGGATATAGGTAATGTTTTGTACCACAACTTTTTATGACATCAATGCTTAAACATATTCTTGTGTTTTAATTTGGATATGTAATATTCTTTTACTTGCTAAAAAACTTTTAAAATCCGTAAATCTATAATAACTGATGTATGTATATGTAGGTTCATTTTCACGGCTGATCCTAGAGGAACATTGAAGCTATGGAGGTTGCACGAGCCTTTACAGTCTGTTTCTCACAACTCTACGAGAAGTGGTGCTGTGTCTTTAATAGCTAAATTCGTCTCATGCTTTGCTATGAGAATAATGTGCTTAGATGCCTCGTTGGAAGCAGAGGTATTTATTTTCTTCACTTATCTCTTTCGCTGACATCATCTGAGTGCGGATTGCTTGCTTTGCACTTAAAAGAATGGGGATTTCTTCAAAGTTGCATCAGTTGACCACTTGGCATATCAAGTATTTAAGGTGTATCATAGTCTAAAAAATCTCACATCACTCTTCACACCTAGATAGTACCATTTCTTACAAGTTCAGATATTTTTTGCATGGTTCCATCTTGATGTAGGTATTTTTCCTCTTTTTTTTTTTTTTCTTGATTATCCTAGTTAAAAACATGTTGTTAGATAGGGAATTGGTATGTGGCTCCCTCTCAAATGAAGGCAGGTCCTATTCATGTGAGGAAAGCCTTGTGAAAAAATCAAATTCTCATGTCAAATATTGCACTTAGGACTGATTATTTGGGTACAAGACGACTAGGGCATCACTAAGATTACTTGTTTTTGTTAAATGCAATATAGGTATACAGTGATAACGAATTATATTCAGTTTTTTAATCCGGCTTACATACATTTTATCTTTATTTATTGATAATTAATATTATTTTCCCATCACTTTACTATGATGAAGTTGGTTCAATAATTAGATGCATGCCAAAATAACTGGTTTTAAACTCCTTGCGATTGGTTGGGTTCAACATATCGGTAAGGTAAATTCAGCTGATGTTATGATGGTATTAGATTGTTGATTGCTTAAGGTGATTTGATTCTTATATTTTCTTCTTCCAGGTTCTAACATGTGGGGATCTGCGTGGTAATCTGGTAATATTCCCTTTAACAAAGGAGCTGTTACTTCATACACCATCTATGGCTTCAGAATCAAAAATATATCCGTCAAATTATTTCAAAGGAGCTCATGGAATATCAAGTGTCTGCAGAGTTTTAATAGCTAGTTCTGGTTCTAGTCAAGTTGACATATGTTCTGTACGTCAGATAACCCGAATCTTATAAAACGCTCACAATTATGTGTGTGTGTGTGTGGGTGTATATTTAAATTTATAAGTTTTCAAAAGAATCCAGTTCTATATTTTCATGAGAATTTTTTAATTGGCATTTTTATTCAGGCTGGAGGAGATGGATGTATATGCTATCTGGAATATGACAGAGTTCGAGAAAAGTTGGAATTCATGGGAATGACACAAGTGAAAGAATTAAGCATGGTTCAATCTTTCTTTCATAACCCTAACTTACATGACAATTTGGCAAGTGGAAACTATGCAATCGGTTTTACCTCCACTGATTTTATTATTTGGAATTTAGTCACTGAGACCAAGGTACTCTCTCTCTCTCTCTCTCTCTCTCTCTCTCACACACACACACACACACACACACACATATCCCCTTCCAAATTTTACATCTTCCACGATCTAAAGGAAGTTTGTATTGTGATAGAAAAAAGTAAGAAATAAAATTGTAACAGGTTGTTCAGATTCCATGTGGTGGATGGAGGCGTCCTAATTCGTATTTTATTGGTGATATACCGGAGCTGAAAAACTGCTTTGCGTTTGTCAAGGTTTGTTTTGTCTTGTTATTTTCAAAAACCCAAAGGGAATATGTAAAAGTAATGTCTCGTTTATCTTACCACATAGAACTAAGTGCTGTCCAATATTTTTCGCAATTAATAATCCTCTTGTCACTCAGGATGAGATCATTTATATACATAGATACTGTGTACCTGACAGCGAGAGGAAAATATATCCTCAGAACCTGCACCTGCAATTCCATGGAAGAGAGATACACTCCCTATGTTTTATCTCTCAAGGTTCTAGGTTTTGCTCAAAAGAAAAGCGGGGCCACTTTCCTAATTCATGTTGGATCGCAACCGGGTGCGAAGATGGAACTGTCAGATTGACTAGGTATGTACATTATTGCTTGACACAACATACGAATTGACAAATGTGACTCTTTTTATGAAACAGAGGGAATAATTCTAATTAAGTATAATATATGGTGCAGGCATGGTCCAGGTGTTGAGAATTGGACTTCTTCAAAATTGCTCGGGGAACATGTTGGCGGATCAGCTGTGAGATCAGTTTGCTGTGTGTCAAAGACACATATATTTGCCACAGATTTGACCAAAATACCCTATGGGCTGATCACATCAGAGGATGGAGAGGATCCTTTCTTACTAATTTCAGTTGGCGCAAAGAGGGTCCTAACTGCTTGGAAGCAAAAATTTAGGTTGAAAAATAATATGGAAGAAGCCCTTTGCAATAATGGCCCACATAATTCTTCATCAGGAGTGTCCTCATCGATGATGTCATTCCAGTGGCTTTCTACTGATATGCCAACCAAAACTTGCAGCAGCACTCGTGAAAAGATAAATAATATGGAGTAAGTTAGTGAGAGAATTTTAAAATCTTTGCAACATAAACTCTGGGTAGTGATATTTGCTCCAAAATCTCCAGCTAACTTTCTGAGGGCTGAGAAATTACATAAAACCCCATTAATCAATATATATTAACAATTATGGGTATCTGTAACAGGAACGTGGATTCGACAGCCTGGCTTAGGGATAAATATGAAAATGACTGGAGATACTTAGCTGTCACTGCTTTTCTTGTTAAGGTTGATAATTCGAGGTAATGTGAGATATACAAACAAACAAATGAAGAAGCTTCTAGAATTTTCTTTCTTCTCTAAATTTTCAGATTCAAATTAAGGAGGATGTTTTATATTTTATTTACCTTCCAGGATTTCTGTCTGCTTTATTGTTGTTGCTTGTTCGGATGCCACACTTGCATTAAGGGCTCTCATATTACCTTATCGACTTTGGTGCGCATCATCCTATCCATTATTTAATTTTGAAAACTTATATTAGTAACCATTATTCGTTAATTGTTTTCTCCTAAGTCTTTCCCAGTAATTTTCTCCTCTGCTCTTTTATACAGTATTTCATTTTGTTTTTAAAAAGAAGAATTATAATTAACATCACATCATTGCAGGTATGACATTGCTTTATTGGTTCCTTTGGCATCGCCAGTTCTGGCATTGCAGCATATTGTTATTCCTGAGCGTCTAGCTCTTGACGGTTCGTCTAATGAAACATTGAAAACTTTTTTTTTTACTTTTTAATTTCTTTTTTTTTTGTCTATATTTTAATTATTGTTCAAAACTTGGTATGCAGGCAAAAGTCAGATTGGAAGTCAGTATATTGTAGTTAGTGGATCTACTGATGGAAGTATAACCTTCTGGGATCTGACTAAAAACGTCAAAATTTTTATGGGACAAGTGTCGGGTCTTCAAATGGAAGACAACGTTGATTGCCAGAAAAGGCCACGCACTGGAAGAGGAAGCCAAGGAGGAAGATGGTGGAGATCATTAGGCAGGTACGAGTCGAAGAAAAAACCATGCGATATTTCAGTTTCAGTGGGCCCCACAGAAAAACCTGACAACAATTTTCAGAGCCCTCAATCTATATCTGGGCCTTCCCTTGGGCCAGAAGTGAGCACCGAGGGTTCCTCACTTGAAACATGTGAAATATTGGCCTTGCATGCTTTGGATAATGTCCACCAATCAGGGGTGAATTGTCTTCACGTTTCTAAAGTTAATCATGGGGGGGGTTCAGACTCTGATGATTTTCTATTTTATGTTATAAGTGGGGGCGACGATCAAGAGCTTCACTGTCTTAGATTTGATGTATCACTGCTACAGTCAATGCAATATCCCAGGAATTTGACCGAATCAGAAGCTTCGAAGCTCTCGATCAGATTCTCACATCATGAAAAAATCCTCTCAGCTCATGGCTCAGCGGTAAAAGGTATTTTTAATATATTCAAAATTTTCTAAGAGACTCCTTTTGTGGAGTGGAAGGAGTATTTATTACACATGTTTCCTGGAAATAATGATTATGACAGATTATGATAAAATGTTGGCTTTTATTTTGTTAAGGTGTATGGACGGATGGCAGTTGGGTGTTTTCTACTGGTCTTGATCAGCGTGTCAGGTGTTGGCAGCTTGAAGAAAGTGGTAAACTAACTGAACGTGCTCATTTGATTGTTAGTGTGCCAGAGCCCGAAGCATTGGATGCTAGAGCTTGTGATAGGTGAGTGAATTTCATTATCCAACTTACATCCTTGTGTAAAAGGATTCTCAGCCTTTGACAATCTTAATCTTTGACTTTACCAAAAGAAAAAAGAAAAAAAAGGAGAGATACATCACTACCTTTCTATTTACATTAACTTTGTTCAATTTGTTGCTCAGGAACCATTATCAGATTGCAGTAGCTGGACGCGGAATGCAAATGGTTGAGTTTGTTGCCCCTGGTGGAATGGATAACAAAGATTCGTGAAACAATTTGTTTTATTCATTTTTTTGAAAAAAAGAGTATTGATTTCTACACACCCTCGATTGATCCTTGCACGCCTCAAAGGGATAAATTTCCTAAATTACTCTTATTTAATGTAAAACCACTTTACCCATTCACATATTCTGTTGTGGTTTAGTAAGGGTAATCTAGAAAAGTTTTTCTCTCTTGCATAAATCAGCAGCCAAAAAAATAAATTGTATCATGAAGCTCATTAGTCATAAGTCATATAGTGCCTGTTTGGTCCTCACCGGTCAAAGTGATTATAGTTTATTTTTAATAAACGACGACTTTAAAAATAATTTTTTGTATTAATTTAAATTTTTTTATAAATTAAATATAATAATATTATTAATTTATTTTAAAAAATTAATTAATAAATATTTTTTTAACTTAAAAAAAAAATTAATTAATAAATAAGTTATAATTGATTTTAAAATAAATTGTGTCAAATAAATTTATATTGTAATAAATATTCAAATGTATTTCCGAGCTTAAAATTTACTCCATGTTTATACACAATGAGCAATTCGATAGCCGGGCTGAAATTTGTACTTCAGGATTGAGTGGGCTTACTTCCTGGGGACAAATTTGGTACTGAAGGCCCAGGCATTGTTGTTTGCAGGGTCAGCAAGGTTCTATTGAGGTTCCTTTCCGGTTACACTTGCCTGCACGAAGAACCCAAGCATGGAAAACCTTCCGTTCTTGATTTCTTTGACCTTAAGGTCTGCAAATGCCTCCAGATCATCTGCAAGTCCCAATGGGTTGAAGCTGCCGCCAGGGTACAAAGGGTCCACGATGTTGCCAAGCTGGCGTGCGCCCCCAACCCCACCCCCCCCCCCCCCGGCGCGGGCGGCAACGCGGTAATCCTCAGAGGCTCCCATCACTATAACCTGGGTGGCCCATATTGCCAAAATGCTCTGAGCATTGACAGGGGTAGGGTTTCTGAGATAGTCAAGACCACCCTCGCTGCCTTACCGAAATTGACTTTGTATCGGGACATGAACTCGGGGAACATGCATCCCAATGCTCCAAGCGTGGAGCTTCTCCCGAAAATGGGCAGAGGTACTTGACCGGGTCAGGCATGTATCACGGGCCTGTACTCGATGAATCCTTCTATTACATATCTTATAGTAATTAATAAGCACTTAATCTGAAAAAATTCTAAGAGGAAAATATAATAATATTATTCGTAATCAAAATTATGGTTACTGTAATACAAGTAGTTTTATCTAGTGTTATAGTGATGGTAATATCATCTTATTAAAACTTGTTTAAGTATTTAATTAATATTTTGAACTTAAAAAATATTGTGATATAAATATTATGTACTGTAATTGAGAATAATTAGCTCAAGAAGACCAGTTTTCATCTCTCTAAGATTTGTCAACACATATAAGAACACATATATACCCATGGTTATTTGGGCTGTCTGTGTTGTCTTATTTTTTATGGGCCAAGTCCAGGTGATTTATCATTCTGCGAAGGCCTTGTTGATTGATTGTAAATTATAGTATTTGAAATGGAATTAATATTTGATGTTCACACTTCACAATTATATTTTCTTTTTAATGTGTATTATACTACTATATTATTAAGCAACAGGACGAAAAACTTTCCACAAATCAAATGCTCTTCCCGTTTTGAAATTATAAATAGTTTTGAGTTATATTTAATTAAGTTTATAAAATTTTACAATTCAAATTATGATATAAATGTTTAAAAATATATATATAGTAATATTTTTATATATAATTTTTAATATTAACTTTGAAATTAATTAAAAATAAATTAAATTTATCTCAAATAATAAATTTATAAATATAAATATTTTTAATTTTGAAACAAAATCGGTAATATACACTATTTGCATCCTCACATATTGGAAGCACCACTAGGAGTAGGACTGCTCAAAAAAAGCGGTAAATCGGATTTTTTCTCATGGGTACCCGTACTGTCGGTTTCGGAAATTTAATTTCGGTTCGGTTGCGGAAAAAATGTTCGGTAAAAAATCTAAAGCGGTTGCGGTTCGGGTTTTTCCCGAAACCAACGGTAAAAATCGTTTTATTGTTGAGGAGTGAACAACGGGTTTTTCTCGTAAAAAAATTGAACTGTTATCACACCGCTACAATGGTTGCGGTACAGTATTTTTCCCGTTTAATATAAACGATATGGTAACGATATGAAAATTCGGTTCTGATACAAAAAAATTTCATTGAACGGTCCTCACTAGGAGGCCCTGCTTGGCTACATGGTGCACCAGCCATTACACTGGACTGACGTATTTTATTCAACTATATAGCGCAACACATTAAAATTTTGAAATTTTTAATGCAACAGTGTATTGCTATTCCAGGTTCATCTCTCTGTCTCTTTCTTTTTTCTTTTTTTTTTAAATAATAACTATCAGTCATTCTTTCATAACTCCAGTCTCCATAAGTGTAAATTTGGCATTTTTTTTCTTGAAATCTTCATTAAAATAATATTGCGGTATATAAATAACATGTTTTTATCACACTTGTAACAAGATATGTATAAAAAATAGATAACATCATGTCTCCTGAAAATGAAAGTCGACTTATGAAATTTAATTTTCAAGAAAAAATTATTTTCGTCAAAATTGTCAACTTATTTTATGTATAATATAAATTGTCAACTTATTTTATGTATAAAATGTAAATTCCAGTCGAAATTGTCAGCATATTTATGTATAATGTAATTTGATAATTAATTTAGAGTTGCACTCTCATTTTTAAACATTTTAAAAAATAAATAAATGAAAAACTGTTAGGTTTGATTGGGTTTCACCAACCCTCGAAAGTCCAAACCAACCACGAATCTATAGTTGAGGAGTGACGTGTCACCACATACCAACCTTTTGGGAGCTCAACCAAACCTAAAGCTAAGCTAAGCTAAGCTAACTCCATCCT
>JAUMHB010073625.1:0-10801 GCA_032359685.1 Pittosporum tobira | reverse complement strand
AATCTATTGCTTAAGGCGAGAGTTTTTAGCGACGATGCGAAGTGTAAAATGCGTTTAAAAGTGTCCTTGACACTCGATAGTTTGCCTTTTTATGTCCTGCCTTTCTGTGTCTTGCCTTCTTTTTATTTTTCACTTGGAAGCAAATGCACCTAATAGTTTATATTTTATTCAATGTGGGATAAGCATTTGATGTTCATTAAATACTTCATAAAATGTTCTCTAACATACCCACTTTGAAATCACATATCTCTCTCAATTCTTAATAAAAATTTATGATTCTTAGATCATTGAAAACCTCTTAAAGAGCTCTGCAAATTTCGGTTGACATTATCTATTAATTTTAATTATTTATAACATTAATTTTAATATTATCAAAACTTTATAAATTCCACCATATAACGGCTGCACAAATTAGACTTTTGCGATTGGTAATGTAAGCAGTGAGATTCTGGATGTTGTAGATGAACGGGGAGATTTGTTAGCTGCTTAAACCTTGGTAGCCGTTTTAGTAGTGGATTAGTGTACATAAACATTATGTTGTAGATTAGACTATATATAATGTATTATATGTTTTAAAATTATAAAAAAAAAATTAAAAAAGTCTTTTTATGTCTATCTGAGTCAAGACCACGTTTCTATTATGAGTCAAACCTAATTAGAATGATGATTCTATCGGTCTAAAAGTACCAATTTTTTTTTTAAAAAAGTTGTGATATGATTATGAATGATTTTATTCAACACTTGGATTTTCTGACTTTAGAGTTTATGAAAATTTTGAATCCTTTGGCCTTCTTCAAATTCTGAATTTTTTGTCTCTTATGAAAGGGCGGAGGAAAAGACCTCCAAAAATGGTATGAAATATTCCTTATTTGATAATCGTCACTATTTTATTTTATTTAATAGTGATAATGATCAGTCTCATAATCAATTTTATTTAAATAAATCAAAGGCAATTATCAATTTATAATTGTCTCCACTATATTTTAGTGAAGATAATTATTTGTTTGTAATTACTCTTATTTTATATAAATTAAGATAATTTTTCATTTTCAATTACTTTTATACCATTTTTGTAAAGATAATTATTGGTTTTTATTGTTCTCTATTTTATAAAGATAATTATTAAATTATAATTACCTCTGTCTTGATAAAGATAATTATTCTATCTAAACGTCAACTTTTAGCAATTAATAATGTTGTTATATTTGAAACGGAAGAATATTATCGTAGAAACTAATGTTTTCATAGTTTTTAAGGCTATCAAATTATTCTATAAATTTAGTAATATAAAGTTAGTTAATTAAATTTTCTTATGTGTAGTATTATACAAGAGTATTAGAGATTATTAGTTAGAATATAGTTCCAATTTGCAGAACGAAAATAGCTCTAGTAGACACCCCTCTTAACACTATTAGGTTCATTTGAAAAGCTTTTGTGGATTTAGAGTAAAAAATAACTGTAATAGAAATAATATTAATTGAATGTAATATAATTTCAATTTATATTAAAAAAAATAATTGTAGTAGTAACAAAATGAATTATAATATGATTAGCTTAGAGTAGGACAATGTTTATAGTAGTAGGAATTTAAATCATCATAGTATTATTTTTAATTAATTCAATATGTATATTTGTGGTTGTGACCTTGTGATGACACAAAAATAAAAAAATAAAAAATAAATTGTCAAATAATATATGAGAGATGACCATGATATTCTTATTAGCCACTTCATCGTAGAATAAATCAACTTGTTTCAAGAAAAATAAATTCATTTTTGAAAAAAAAAATTGCAAACAAAAGTTATTTATAAAATCAGTCAATTTTTTATACTCACTCAGTCTAAAAAAGAATGAGACCATGTATCATTTTTTTTTTCCAAAAATAAATTATGTATGCATATATATGTATGTTTTAAAAAAAAAAAAGAATTTTATGGAAATACTCAAAATTTTTATGATTAAATTTTTTTCCCTCTCATCAAAAGTAATTTTTTCTTAATTTGCGAATTTTAAATATTTTATTTATTGTTTTTGGAACGAAAGAATTAACATCTCTAACTTCTTACTAAGGGAAAAATTTATGGGAATACTCAATGAAATACAAAGAGACTAAAATTAGTATATATAAAATGCCTCTAAATTAAGTGTAAATTGCGTTTTAGCTAGGATTCTGTCTGAACCTGTATATGAACCTTTGCGGTCGAACACGGTCATTTTCAACTAAGCCCTAAACGATAGAGAAGTCTCTTGTCGTATCCGTTATTGTTTTTTGGAACATGCTGAGAGGGTTCAATATCCAATTGAATCCTGTTACAAAAACTCAAAGGCAGAAAAGGAATTGCATAATCTTTCCATTCTAAAAATAATAATTAAAATATTTAATATATGAAAATTAAAAAATATATATTTTTGAAGAAATTAAGAAAACTTATTTTTGAAGAAAAATAAAATGTTGAAACATATAAAATTTGAGTATTCTTAAAAATATTATCCTTTAAATATATATTACATACTTTTATTGATATATGTGTTAAAATTACTCATTTTAGAACTATAAAAAGTAGCCACATTATTATTGGAATGGAGAGAGTATGACATTTTAAAAATATATGGTTGTACACACAAACTTCATGTCTAAAAATAGAGCGGAATGTGTAAATGCCAACTATAAAAGTGGTACAATATTCTTTAAATAATATTTTACAATAAATGATAATTCATCTTATTCTTTTTCCTTCAAAAAATATGAATTTGCAATTGTGATGAACTTTATCCCGAATTTATTTGATGGTTGAATTGAGGGTCTCGAATTCAACAAATGATTTGGTGGCTGAATCGATTTGAAAGTTCAACGAACTTGATTATGTATTCAATGAATGGTTTAATGGTTGACTCTAAAAAGTCCACAAATTTATTTCTAAATTCGACAAATGATTTGACAATTGAAACCCTTATGAAACCCTTAAAAGATTGTAAGAATTGTAGACTTGGAGGAAGTGACAAGGGCTCATGAGTTTTCTCTTTTCTTTCTTTTAAGTCTTGGATTTCTCCACTTAGGGGGCTTTTGGAAGTTCCGAATCATGTGGCCTTCCTAAGCTTATGAATTCCCTTCTTACCAAATGGTGGAGATAAATTATTTATAGTTAGGCATTCAAAGATGAAATATTTCCTGAAATATTCTTTCTAGACCTGATAAAGTTAGCTCAAGGCCCGGGCCACCCATTCACAAAATGAACAGACTTTGAGTTCAAAAAAAAAAATTGGACCGTTTTGACCTGACTTAAATTTTGTCTGTTCAAATCAAGTTCGGCCCGCGGGCGCCTAATTCGTCCAATAATTAAAAATTTTTAAACAATTAATCTTATATATGGATTGTGTGATTGTTTGAGTTACTGATATTTCATCAGTAAAATAATCCAGAAGTTGGGTATTGCAGTTAATGAGGAAGGGACAGAAGCAGCTTGAAGCACTGTTGCTTCACTCATGTCTGGATGTGGCAATCCAATGTATAAACCACCACCAATAAATTTCATTGCCGACCATCCTTCATGTTCATGATCAGGGAAGACACCTCTGGAGTTGTCTTATTCCTTGGAGCCATTGTTAATCAATTGCTTTAGACTTTCTAACTTTTTCTACGTTTAGGATATTTCTTAATTTTAGTTTTAAATTTTCAAATGCTATACTCTAAGATGCACTTTCAATTCCTAATATGCCCTTGCAATTTTATGGGCACTTTTGTGGGCTTACAACCAGGGTTGGACCAATAGAGAATGTTTTAGAGATTCAGCCAAATATTAAATTATAATTATCTTTGTCTTAAAAATTGTAATCATTAATTTTATAATGATTATTTACTAGTGGATGAAAATTCATTAAACGTGTGCTTTTGGTCTCACATGCTAATGTATTTTATCTGTCATTTATAATGAAATATTTCAACTCATCGTAATGCATTATTTTTGACAAATGATAGTTTATTATTGGATAAAAAGGTTAGTCTTATAAAGAGAGTATAACATTTATAAAATTCAATATGGTCTCTCTAGTTTGAAAAGAAAAATACATATAATTTCTAAAATAGTCAAGATAAATAAATAGTCTAAACAAGAACCGCAATGTACAAAATAGTAAAAAATAAATAGCCCCATCTCACATATAAAAAAATGAAAACAAAATCCTAATATTTTTGGATGTCTTTGCTCACAAATTGCTAAGATGCTGTTATTTTTAAGAAAGTCGTCTTGGTGGGTCAATAATGCTGGTTTGTGCGTCGCGACAAACCCCACCATTAATTATATATCGTATGAACAAAAGGAGAAACATCTTAGTTAGGTGTGGCCATCACCACTACAGCAATGTGCCTATATATAGAGTCCATGATTCCAGTCTCACAAATGCATAATACTTGCTTTCTATCCTATTACTACTTTAGTTTTGCTAGCTAGTAGTGAAAGTGAATTTAACATGGGGGGTCTCTTAGTTTACCACCCATGTTCAAGAAATGCTAGAGCTTTCTTGTTTTTCTTTGGTTGTCTCTTGATCTTAGTTCAGTTGTCCTTGGGAAGGGACATTAATTTGAAATGGGAAATAGAGTATATGCATTGGTCTCCGGATTGTATTGAGAGTGTGGTCATGGGGATCAATGGCCAGTTTCCAGGACCAGAAATCCGCGCTCGTGCCGGAGATACTCTTATCATCGAACTCACTAACAATCTTCATACCGAAGGAGTCGTCATCCACTGGCACGGCATCACACAGGTTTTGCGTGCCATATCTTTTTCCATGTCTATCTTAATTTCATTTTTTACAAGTTGATTAAAATGCAATTTTTTTGCCTTTAGAGATACAGTAATTAATTAATTAATTATTTATTTATTTTTTATTTTTTTTGCCTTCTTGTTATGGTGCTGTAATGCAAATTCTTGTTTGCAGGTTGGAACACCCTGGGCTGACGGAACTGCCTCCATCTCGCAGTGTGCTATAAATGCTGGAGAAACCTTTGTTTACAAATTTAAAGTGGAGAAGGTAGCCACGGCTCATCTTGTCTTTGAGAATGTTCTTGTTCTTGCTCTTGCTCTTCCGTGATTAATTTTATTTGTGATCTATTTTAGGAAAAGATACATAGAAAAAATAATTTAATTTAATTTTAGCATAACTCAAGCCATCAATCATGCATTTTGCATTGAATTACATGTTTGTCAGATCTGAATCCAAAGCATGTGGTATAAATCAAGGTGCTTAAAAAGGATGGATTTAATTCTCCAGTATTATGGGATCTCTTGCCGTTATTATTTGATATTGCTACTCTAATGCTTTTCCAAAACAAATTAGTCTGAAAGTTCGGCGGCGTGCGTTGTCCAACTTATGTACAAATATTATTAATGTGTTAACAAATATTTAAGTTTTGTTTGATTCTTATTTTTAAAGAAAAATGAATATAATTAAATTTTATATTAAAATTAAGTGGTGATTGAAAGGAAATGTATTATTATTTTTAAAATTTTTGTTAAAAATAAAGAATATGTGAGAATGAGAAGTGAATGTTTATTACTCTTGCATTATTACTCTCGGAGGATGTGAGTATCATTCATTCTATTAATTTCTTTATTTTTAATTTAAAATATAATATTAGTTAACAATTTTATTTTAATCATCACTCAATTTTAATATAAAATTTTGTTTTATTATTTTTTCGTAATAAATGATAATCAAACGCAAGATCAATCTTATGCTTTTGTGTATATGGTCGCCAACTTGTTAGCATACTTTGTTAGATTTTAAAATATTTCATGACATATTAATAGGATTTTTCAATAAATGAGTTCAGTTTACTTTTAAAAAAAATTATTTGGTATTAGTTATAATATATATATATATATAGATAGAACAGTTTTTTTTTTAATTTCTAAAATATTAATTTTTTATGGGCGAAATAACTAATATTTTCATATGAGATAGCAAGAAGCTATTATAAAGCTTATAATAATGCATGAGTCAAAATTCTTTAGGCAATTTAGTAAGCAGAGTCTTTTATTTTTCTCTTATGAAATAAATGAGAAAAAACTTTGATTTTCAAAAGAAGTAATGCAAAAAACATAGTATTTTATTTACTAGCATATAACATAGCATTTAGCTTGTGAGTTATTTTATATAAATTTAGAACAAGTTAATATAATTAAATATATATAACTTATTTGTAGTCAACTTAGTTAGATTACAACTTGAATGAGTTAAAGTTTATAACATTGAATCGATTTAATAAATAAATTAAAATTAAAATAATAAACTCAATATTTGTTTATTTATATTAATATATTAATTTATATCCCTTTCCATGCGCGGCTGTGGTGCTCTGAAAGCTCATACGGTTAAAGATATTTACTACGCCCAGTCCCACTGGTTCACCAAACTTACACCAAACGTGCACTAGTGGTCACTGTCTAGTGTTTGTCTAAGTAGACAAGCCATGCTCGGCAAGTACGCTTAGTCCTAACAAAACTACGTACAGCTTGATGGTGGGCACTGGGGTGGATTGAGGTGACATAAACCCGTCATCATATTCTGTCAATTCTAAAATAGATAATTAGAAATACTTTAAAATTTTAACAATTTTTATAAATAATTTTTTGCTATATGATTTTGGAAGGGAAGGACTATTGGATTCCATTGCCATTTGACGCATATTTTTATTTATTATTATTTTTTATCTTTTTTAATTATGATAGATTGTTGTAGATCATCGTACATAAATTAAAATAATATAAAATATAATAAAATAATTAATTATAATAATAATAAATCTACTCATGTATTGTCAATTTGACATAAAAAGGTCCCACAAAAAGAAAAAGAAAAAGAAAAAGAGACGATGGTACCATGTTATTACAAAGATCACGATCTTTCTTTTTGAAATTTGATGTGTACATAACATAGTGTCATGTTGAACATACCTGCATAGACGCACGTGAAAAATCAGATTTGTTTTTTCGATGGATATAACACTGACTCATACCAAAATTAATTATTATTATATATATATATATATATATTTTAAAACAATTATGTTGTGTAGGCTGGAACATTTTTTTACCATGGACACTATGGGATGCAAAGATCAGCAGGCTTATATGGAGCTCTTATAGCGTCTGAGACTGATCGTAAGAGGGAGCCTTTCAAATACGATGGAGAGTTTACACTATTGCTTAGCGATTGGTGGCACCAAAACGTTCACAGACAAGAGGTTGACCTTTTGGCGACGCCTATTCGTTTCATTGGTGAACCTCAGGTAAACAACGGCTCTAATTAACTGCTTGTTGTCATGGTTTTGATGCGAAATGACAAAATTAACCTTTGATTAAACAGCTCATGAATGTGTTGTTTACCCCCCCCTCTTTTATGAATCAATTGTCCCTTACCGTCAAACTTTGGCAAATGCTGTGCAGAGTCTGCTGATGAATGGCAGAGGACAGTACAATTGCTCGGTAGCAGCGCATTATGACAGTTCATCCACCCTTTGCAATTTCAAGGAAAATGACCAATGTGCCCCCAAAGTACTCCATGTCAGACCCAACAAGGTATACAGGATTAGGGTGGCCAGCACCACCGCATTGTCTTCACTCAACTTGATGATCGGGGTAAGCGTAATTATAAACATTGAGCCTTCCATCTTATTTCACCTGAAACAGCAATTAATAAAATCGGAAAAGAAAACATTATTTTATTTTTTATTGCTGTGTCATTTTGACACATTTTTGCAACGTCATTCATCATGTTTGAAACTTTGCAATGTGTCCTCCGCCGTATCCCTTCCATTTTTATTTTTTTTTTTAATTTTTTTTTGTAAGTCTGTCAACTCTTCATATTAAATTGGGGAAGTCAGATGATATGACACATGCAAAAATTTGGATACAGCGTAACGAATAATGTTCTAACATTGAGGGTGATACATTGTTACCCAATTTAAGTGTAATTTTGTCCAAGAATGAATCAAATTTGCCTTCTAATTAACCGAAGGCATATTTTGTAGACTAAATTAATACATTGAGTGGCATTTTTGTCACATGGTTTCCCACCCAAAATTGCAAAAAATAGTTAATGCAAAATATACGTACCCTTTCGCAGATCAGAACCACTTTTATTTTTTATTTAAATTTTTTTTTTCTAACTTCAATCTCTTTTTTTTATTTCCCCTCATTAGAATCATAAGCTTGAGGTGGTGGAGGCAGATGGAAATTATGTGAAGCCATTTGTGGTGGATGATATAGACATTTACTCCGGGGAAAGCTATTCAGTCCTACTGAAAACCGATCAATCCTCCACCGAAAACTACTGGATTTCCATAGGCGTTAGAGGAAGACATCCCATGACTCCCCCTGCCCTATCCATACTTAATTACGCTCCTACCCCTGTCTCAAAGCATCCGGCATCAAAGCCTCCGGTCCATCCCCGCTGGGACGACTATGACCATAGCAAGTCATTCTCAAATAAAATTCAAGCCCTGATGGGCGGCAGTAATATCGTCCCCTCAGGGCCCTACAACAAGCAACCACCAAGCAAATATGACCGTAGGATTTTACTCCTAAACACACAAAATTTAATTAATGGTCAAACCAAGTGGTCAATCAACAACATTTCCCTACACTTACCAAGCACTCCATACTTGGGTGCCATCAAATATGGCCTAAACAATGCCTTCTCACAACAAGGTCCTCCCGATACCTACTCCGAGTCACACGACATAATGAAGCCCCCAGTGAACCCTAACTCAACTTATGGGGATGGAGTTTACAAGCTCGCGTACAAGTCCACCATCGACGTTATTCTTCAGAATGCAAACATGTTGAAACTCGACAATAGCGAGATACACCCGTGGCATTTGCACGGACATGATTTTTGGTTGTTGGGATATGGTGAAGGGAAGTTCACTAATGCAGATGAATCTAAATTTAACCTTATAAATCCGCCATTAAGGAATACCGCGGTGATTTATCCTTTTGGATGGACTGCGTTGAGGTTTGTTGCGGATAATCCGGGAGTATGGGCCTTCCATTGTCATATAGAGCCTCACTTGCATATGGGTATGGGGGTGGTATTTGCAGAAGCGGTTGAACAAATCAAGGACATGCAAATAAATAAGGAGGCTCTTACCTGCGGTCTGACGGCCAAGATGTTTATGAACAGCCACCGGAATTAAGACCAGTGCAATAATAAGTCTGTAATTTTCACCTGTATTTTGAGTGTGTACGTGTGAGCCATGTTGAGGGTTAAGTTGGTATGATCTGTCTTCTGTTTATTACTAAGGGTAGTGTAATTAATGTTGTGCAAGAGAATGATAATATGAATTATCGTTTGTGTAGCTCGAATGATATACTCCATTACTCCCAAACCTTCTGAAAAATTCATGCATTTTAGGAGATAGAGAATATAAAGAGAAATAATTATCTCAGTTAAAAATTTATTTACCAGGAAATACACGGTAGTGTACGAATGTAAATCAAATCCCACAATTTTGTCTTAAAAGATAAGAGCAGGATCATTATTATCGGATGCTGTAAACTGATAGATTTACATTAGGTATTTATAAAATTGATTATCTTCCCAAAAATAGTCCCAGTAGACAAAAAATGGGTTATAATTTTGTTGATAATATTATAAAATGACACAATTGTACTTTCACATAATCTATAACATTCATTATCTTTAGGAGTAAACCCATTATATATATATATATATATTCTTAAATGCGTGTAAATTTTGGAAATAAGTTTTTTTTTTTTTTATAGAATAGATGTACTTAAAAAACAAAGGAATAAATATATAGGAAATTCATTAGAGCATTGAGTGTTTTGCTTTTTCCATACTTGTTAATACATAAATTTCGACAATGTTTTCGTTTTAATACTTGTTAAGAATATATATTTATCCCGCGGAAAGCATTACTTATTAAGTTGTGGAAAGAAATTGCTAAAGTAAACGTCATTATGTATATCTTTAAAAAACATGTTCGCGAAAGGCAGTTTTGGACTTATAGAAATAGATTATAGTTCTAAACATTCTCACTTTAAGTCTGATTAATCCCTAATAAAATTTCCTTTAATGTATAAATTAATTAAACGCATAGGGCCAATTAATTTTTGCCTATATCTGATTAATATTCGACTAGGATCACTTATGCGCTAGTCTCTCTATCGCCTAAATCCATTTACTTTTTTGGAACACAAATAACCTAAAAGACTTTAGACAGATATTGTAGAATTTATAGAGACAGTAAATTGGAAATCACTAATGAATGTACGTATTGTATATGCACGAAGTCCATATATTAAATTTTAGAACTGTGACAGTCCCAAAATTCTCTTTACAAAACACTTTATGGAATTTGGTGTCAAAATACAATCTTTACACATTATTGGATAGATACCAATAATTACCATGTGTATCTCATCCCAAGATCTCATATACAACATAAATGACAATGCAGCGGAAACATACTACAACATGGTTGAATACATCCATCTTCAATCACCACTTCCGGTTATGGCAAAATCCCCCAGCTTGCTCGTCTTTTGTCTCTATAAATTGTCTCTACTGCTAACGATTATTCGCTAATGGCATAATACAAATAATACTCTAGCTCGCCTTTCTCTTCAAATTACCTCCGTGCTAATAAACTGGAAGTTTTAAAAACATTAACAAGAATGAGCGATTGAATGCTCAGCAAGTCATTACCCTATTTTCTTTTAAAAAGAAACTTCCAGAAAAAAAGAGATTAAAACGCTGTAGTTTTGAATCATAAAAA
>JAUMHB010073602.1:3920-30260 GCA_032359685.1 Pittosporum tobira | reverse complement strand
TTTTAAAATTTTAAAATTTTAAAATAGTAGTATTTTATATGTAACTTATAACATTCATTTTAACATCATTAAAAATAAAATAAATTTACTTCAAATTGAAAATTCAAAAATAGGTGATCTAGGTGTTATTTTATTTTATATTTTCTTAGTTTAGGAGAAGAAAATTTTAACTTATTTTTTGAAGTTAATGTACAAATTTAAGTTATTATGTTAAGTTCAGAAAAATAAAATATTATAACTTGTAGAACTTTTTTTATAATATCCTTTAATACAAGAGATAAATCAAATGAATGACATAATTTTAGTCTAGAAAATATAAATTATTAAACTATTAAATTATCTATTTATATTTTATTTTTATTTTTTTTAAAAAAATTATTTATAAAAATTAAAATAATTATAACTAATACGCATGTGGTTATTATCTAGTAATGTTTTAAAATTCTTTAAGCGGATCTAGATGTCAAATAGAAAATTTAACACTTAAACAAATAATAATTAAATCTAAATATTAAATTTATGTAAATAACATAACGTCGACTAAAGACTAAAGGAAAAATAATGGTACTTAAAACAGATTTTTCAAAACATTGCTATTTGTCATTAATTTGTAACAATAATAATCAAGTGAGGAAACCGCTGGTTGCATTAATTTTGAAAGAGTGTGGTGTAGGTGTTGACAACTGATAACTAATAATAATAATAATAATAATAATAATAATAATAATGGGTAGGGGGTAGTTAATGTTGCGAGTCCCCCCATGCTTATACCGCGACTTGTTGCATATTTAAGTCATCCATCTACTACCAAACGTCTACAACGATTCTTATACAACTAATCAAAAATTTAATTAAAATTATAAATTAATCCAAATTTTTAATTCTGGTTGTACGTAGATAGACGTTTAGGTTTTGCCTCACTTGGAAAAATCTTAGTAGAGATTTATTATTATTATTATTATTATTATTAAGGAAAATTATTATGGAAAATTATTATTATTCAACTGCTTCAGTGTGTGTGTGTGTGTGTGTGTGTATACATGGAGAAGCAACCAATAAATACGAGCTGGAAAGACACACCTGGCTGCCCCCTTTTTGTTTAGTACTTGGCTTGTAAGCATGTTTTCATAATTGACACTCGTTAATTAGTACTACTAATCATCATCCAGGGATGCGTATAGATTCAGCTTCATTCTCCACTACGCTAATTTAAAAAATAATAAATTATATTTTATTTTATTTTAATTCAGCTATTTAAAATGCAACACTGAGAGTATAATAAGTTGACCCTATTTTTTCACAACTTATTTAGAAATAATTTAAAAGTTTATTTGTTATTTTTAAAAAATTATAAATCATAAAAAAAAATATTAATTAATTTTTAAAAAAATTAAAAATATTATTATACTTAATTTATTATTTTTTTCAAAATATATTTAAAATAAATTATAAATTAAATAAATAAATTGTCACAAACAAAGTTGTAATCGATCCACCCCCTAAAGTAGTGATTAGTAATAGATGCAAAAGCTTACAAATTTCTTGTGCTATAAATAAGAGAGGTGATATTTTGTATTTTATAATATGCACTTTATAGTTTTAGTACTAGAAATGATAAAATTTTATTTATAATAAAATATAACTAACAAAATTTAAGATGACTAATATTATTTTTTATAAAAAAAAAGAATATACTGATAAATGAGAGTAGCAATAAAGATTTTAGTGGCAATGAATGGATAGTGGTGTAATGATATTTTGTGGTTGAGTTGTCATTATGAGTACCCTTACCCCATATGATGTGCTACCAAATTTAGTGCAACGAACCCACTGGTCCTTACCCTATCGGGCTATCACTAACTCCAATCTTTGAGGTTTGATGATGGGTGGTATTTCCTAGTTGCAAAATTTATATATTTATCGATATTATAGGTTTTGGTTGAATTGATTATCAGTGATTATAGTTTATTTTAAAAAAAATTAATTTTAAAAATAATTTAAATTTTTTTGTAGATTAAGTATAACAATACTATTGATTTACTTTTAAAAGTTAGTCAATAAATATTTTTTTAATAAAAAAAATTATAATCAACAAACAAATTATAAGTTATTCTGAAATAAGATGTACCAAACAAACCCATAAAAAAGAAAAATTATAAGATAATTATTTGATAAAATTGTATTACGTAGGTTCGAGATTTATTCGAGATCGTTCGGTTAAAAATTCGATTTGAACTTGATTCAAAATATTAATAAATAAAATATGAGCATATTTTAATATTTAATAAAATATTTAGACTTTATCAAATTATTTTTTTATATTAATATTCAATAATATATATTCAAAAATTTAAATTATTCAAACTCAATTTATATTGAATCTTAATTTAATAATTAAAAATATATAAAAAATATTATTTTAAATCTATTAAATATATAAATAAAATTTAAATATATTAATATTTGACTCGATTGTTCGGTCAACCAGATAATGAGTTTAAGAAAGATACAAAAAACAGTAACACAAGACAAGACACATGAAAACGTCACCATCAGCATGATAAATAGGGTACCAACTGTGTACAACCAAAAGAGATAATCTTTTTGTCCCAGTTAAATTTCAACACATTAATTTTATATAAGTCTCAGTTAAATTTCAATACATTAATTTTATGTAAAATTTAAAAAATATATTTGATATTATAATTTTAAGTAGAAAAATTGTGATTGATATTATTATTTAAATAAAAAATAGTAAAATATTAGTTAAAATAATAAGATATAATATTAATATAATAATTTAAAATAAGATAATAGTAATTGAAGTGTTGAATCAAATTTGATAAAATAAAGATAATTTAGACAATTAATGTTATTAATTTTTTTAAATTAAATATATTATAATAATTTAAGATGTTCAATAAAAATAAATATTATAATATAAATGAAACGAAGAGAATAAATAACCCATGATGCTTTCCTTCTACTATTCCTCCTAGTCATTTTTTTTTAGTTGAATAGAGTTCAAAATATGTCGTATTTTATATTTTTTTTCGTCTCATAAAAATTATAATATTTATTTTTTTAATATTTTATAAAAATTATAATTTTTTTAAATTTAATAATATAAATTATTTTTTATTTTATCAAATATTATTCATCATTTTAATCATTATTTTTTTATTTAAAATTATATTATTAATACTATACGTCTATACCTCACTACTTCAATTCATATTTTTTTTTAAAATTATAATATTACTACTTTAATTATTATTTTTTTTTTAAATTATAATATCAAACAAATTTTCTAAACTCTACAAAAAATTTAAGTGTTATAATATTTTCGAAACAGATTTCAGTGTTATAATATTTTCGAAACAGATGGAGTACCATAATTCTGAATTAATTTAAAGTTAAATAATTATTTTTATTTGAATAAATCTGAATTTTTTAATTTTATTTTTGGTTTTGTGTAAATATACTAAATCTCCAAAATGCCACTCATTCATGTTCGGGAAGATAATCCTCTCTCTTCTGGCGGGAAGTGGACCCCATCAATCGAAGTCCCTTCTTGCTCGATGATATCATGTCTCTTTCTCATAAATAATTTTCAACCCCCCACCTAAACATCCCTCCCGCCTTCGACCACCACCACCTCCCTCCTCCGTCACGACCACCACTTCGCTCCCATTATACGTACATACATACATACGTACATAAATACATATATATATATACCACTCACCAGCAACTAGACTTTAGTGTAACGATTACTCTTCCATCTCTCATCACTCCAAATCCACCTTTTCTACTCTACTAAATATGCAGTCTTATAGCAGAAAATAACACACTAACAACTTAGAATTGTTGTATCTATCACCATGATCAGAGGCTCTGGGTTGATCATTTCTCTAATTTTTATCTACATCCACCGCCATTTTCATCTCGCATTATCTCTCTCCCCCGATGGCCTTTCTCTCCTCTCTCTCAAATCAGCCGTCGACGAAGGCGCCACAGTCTTCTCCGATTGGAACGACAACGACCAGAACCCGTGCCGCTGGTCCGGAATTTCCTGCTCAAACATCTCCGGATACTCCGACCCCCGCGTCGTTGGCGTCGCCGTTTCAGGCAAGAATCTCCGTGGTTACATTCCATCGGAGCTCGGAACCCTAACATATCTCCGTCGGCTTAACCTACACGACAACAATTTTTACGGCTCAATTCCCGATCAATTATTTAACGCTTCATCACTGCACAGCATTTTCCTCTACAGTAACAATCTCTCCGGCTCTTTACCTCCTTCAATTTGCAATCCCCCTCGCCTCCAAAACCTAGATATTTCCAACAATTTGTTTTCGGGCTCGCTTCCAAAGAATCTCCGTAACTGCCGGCAATTACAGCGGCTTAACCTCGCTGGAAACAAGTTTTCCGGCGAGATTCCGCTGGGAACATTCCCTGAGCTAGCTAATTTAGTTCAACTTGATCTCTCATCGAATTCTCTGAACGGATCAATTCCGGAAGACATTGGCGAGCTTAAGTCACTGTCAGGAACCTTAAATATGTCCTTCAATCATTTATCCGGTAAAATCCCTAATTCTTTGGGTGAATTGCCATTGACAGTGAGTTTTGATCTTAGGAACAATGAATTAAGTGGTGAAATACCTCAAACCGGTTCGTTTGCCAATCAGGGTCCAACTGCATTTTTAAATAATCCACTTTTATGTGGATTTCCATTACAAAAATCTTGCAGGGATAATAATAATGATAGTAGTACAGAAAATACTTCAGGGGTTCAGAGCTTCTCTCCGGGGACTGACGATACGGACTCCAAGAAAGGGTTAAAGCCGGGTTTGATCATACTGATTTCGGTTGCTGATGCCATAGGAGTGGCTTTGATTGGATTAGTTATTGTTTATGTGTATTGGAGAAGAAAAGACTGTGATGGTTGTAGCTGCACTGGGAAAGGGAAATTTGGTGGCAATGAGAAAAGAAAGTTTTGTTCTTTTCCTTGTATTGTTAATGAGTTTTCAGGTAATGATTCGGAGGCGGAGTCAGAGAAAGGCCGCAATGGTGGTGGTGCTAGTAACAGTGGTGGTGGTGGTGGTGAAGGGAATCTTGTGGCAATTGATAAAGGGTTTAGTTTTGAGCTGGATGAGCTTTTGAGGGCGTCGGCTTACGTGCTGGGGAAGAGTGGATTGGGGATTGTGTATAAGGTTGTGCTTGGTAATGGGGTGCCTGTGGCGGTGAGGAGGTTGGGGGAAGGTGGGGAACAGAGGTATAAAGAATTCGTGGTGGAGATTCAGGCTATTGGGAAAGTCAAGCATCCTAATGTCGTTAAATTGAGGGCTTACTATTGGGCTGCTGATGAGAAGCTTCTCATTAGTGATTTCATTTCCAATGGCAATTTGATTTCTGCTCTTCGTGGTAAGTTATTGGTTTTTTTGGTTCTGTTCCATGAAATTAGTTGTTCTTTCATTCTTAAAAATTGCTGTTTGGAATGGGCAGATTTTGCATTCGTATTCTTTGCATTTAAGCAATTTTTTGTAGCCTAGTACCTAGCATTTTTCGTAAGCATAAACATTTAAGCAGGCCGTCATATCATTTCAGAGTGACCCCATCATGAATCTGGAGAGACATTCTTTTTTCATTTCAATGTCATGACTTTTGCAACCACTTGCAGCTGACCAGAGTTTATTTACAGGGAAAAGTGGTCAGCCATCACCAAGCCTCTCCTGGTCAATCAGGCTAAGAATAGCAAAAGGAACAGCCCGGGGCTTGGCCTACCTCCATGAATGTAGTCCAAGAAAATTTGTCCATGGAGACATCAAACCATCCAATATCCTCCTTGACAATGAATTCCAACCTTACATTTCCGATTTTGGCCTCAGCCGACTGATTAACATCACAGGCAACAATCCCTCCTCCTCTGGTGGATTTATTGGTGGAGCCCTTCCCTACTTAAAGTCAGTCCAACCGGAGAAAGCCAACAACTACCGAGCACCAGAGGCTAGGGTATCCGGAAGCAGACCTACTCAAAAATGGGATGTGTACTCATTTGGAGTTGTCTTGCTTGAATTGATAACCGGAAAGTCACCAGAGCTTTCTTCACCAAGTGCGTCCACTTCCACTGAGATTCTGGATCTAGTAAGATGGGTAAGAAAAGGATTTGAAGAGGAAAAACCGCTATCAGAAATGGTAGATCCATTGTTGCTTCAGGAAGTACATGCCAAGAAGGAAGTACTGGCAGTTTTTCATTTAGCTCTTGCATGCACTGAGGGGGACCCTGAAATTCGACCAAGGATGAAAACAGTCTCCGAAAATCTGGACAGGATTGGATAATCAGATATTGCTGGTTCTCTGTCAGCTTTCCAGATTTTGCAGTGGCCATAACTTGGCCTTCCTATTCATGGAGGATTTTGTATCTTCCCCCGACATTCTTATAGGGTTTTTATTCGGCCTCCCAGATTTCTCAAATCTGTTTTCCTCTTAGAAAAGATACATAAATTTGAGAAGTGTTTTGATTTATATTTTTTTTCAATTATTATCTGGTTATATTTTTGTTTCTAGTTACATTTGTAATTTATATGATCTCTTGTCCATCATTTCATACGTTTTGTAATAGAATTTACACATATCAGTATCTTGTCATGATATATATGAGCAATACTTAAAATCTAGTAGCCTAAAAACCTTTCGCTAAACTATACTTGTACAAGACAGTATAGGTCGAAACTCAGAAAATTAGGGTAGGCTGTTAATAAAGTCGTTATATCAGGGGGCTTATACACATTAAGGCAAGCACTCATAATTACCATCAAGAAACAACGAAAACAAAATCCAGGTGTATACACATCAAGGCATGCACTCATAATTACATAATCAGGGGGATTATATTAGATAAAATTACATCTTTTTCTCATAAACTCTTTTTAAGTATATAGCAGCAACTCTTCCTTCCTATTATTGTTGGCCGTGTGAAGTATGCTGATTTCGACGTATACATATAGTACTTACTCGAAACAAACAGTAAACAGGAACAGCAGAATTTGTCGAAACAGAGGTATTAAGATATTAGGCTGAAATCATGGCAGTCGGGGGTTTAAAACCAACAGGAAGACAAGCAACAATGTAAAAGGTGACCTTATGCTTAAACCTCCTGAAAACAAGAGTCCTCTCTTCCCCCCAGTGGAAGAACAGAATTATCTTCTTCAGGTGTTTCTTTGCTTCACCTTTTTTGGTAACTTTCACAGTCTCTTCTTTGCTTTTTTCGTCTTCTCCCCACTGAAGTGGATAGCTCCTTAAGAAAATCCTTCTGTTGTTATAGTCCTCATAGCGGAAGCTCCTTGCTTTCGGATCATTTTTCTCTAAACCTTTGGACTCCATAGTATGAATATTTGGAATTCTTGAAGAAAGCTCTTGTTCTTGTAGTTGCTGGAATGCGTCATTATACTTGAGAGTGAAAGAGACAGAATGTTTGTATATATTCTGACATTTGACAAATTTAAAACTATTTAATTGAATTTTATCCGGGGTTCGCACGATAATGCTGAGAAAACTTACCAAAGATTAAGACTACTTTTCTCATTTTTTTGATGGTAATAGTGTTCCTAGTGTCTGTCCTCTCGTCTTTCGCAGATTCTCCACCCGCTTTTGCTAGTTTTTGTTATCTATCAAGAATAAAGCTTTAGATAAGAAATATTCAAAGTGATATGGAATATGCTTCCTTATTTTCTCCTAACAAGAGCTGAGAGGGTGGGTTCATTTCTTGTGAAAATCGCAAGTACCAATTTTACAAGGGTGACTACAACACCTGATTTTATTCAAGCCAATATCAGTCAGGCCCCATCTTTAACTTATTTTGAGTAGAACTGAGTTTAGGGTCTGTTTGTAAGGTTATAATTGTCGTATAGTATCATATTTCCTTTACCCTGTTGTAAAGACTGCTTCTACCGTGGTTTTAAAATTTATATTCAATGTTGACTATGCCCTTCAGTATTGGCTAGGGTTCAGAGCTATATTCCATTTCCCCTTGAAAAAGTGAAAAAGAAAACACCTTATTCGTACTATGATTTAAAAATAAAATAAAATAAATAAATAAAACAGCAAAGGACAATTATAGGTGGCAAGAAAATAAAAGAATCATAGATCATCAAAGTGAAAAAGATAAAAGAGACTGCCGTAGAGTGTGCGTTCTTCTAAGTACCTACTACTTTGGTTGTCAATTTCAGTGTGTCCTTTTGCAGAGAGCCACGGGCAAGGCACGCTGAAAGCATTAGCAGAAAATGATGATTACTAAGAATTCTGAGGGGATTTGTACAAACTTTGAATTTGTGTTGCCCTTACAACTGGGCTAACAATTCTATCTGAATATAGATAGAGCTATTATATGTATAAAATCAAAAAGAAGCAATTCTTCTAATTTCATAAGATTGGATCCAAAATCAACGAGGTACATAAGTAATAAAAAGCAACACAAATTAAAAACCAAAATATAAGGAAAAAAATCGAAAAAACAAAATACTCCGTATAAGGCTAACAATATGTTATATTGAACTCAGATTCTCTTCATCCGTATCTCCTTTGTAAACGCGCCAGAGAAATAGCAACAACCACAATGAGCCAATCTTTCGATTTATTCAGGAACCTGAAATAGGCATGTCTCCAGGACTTCTTGATCACCAGACTTCCACAAACAGCCCAAAATCCCACAATGAATCCCAGTCCAATGCTAAGGCAGAACCCTAGCTTGTCGTCATTTTCTTCTTCGTCTTTGTCATCATTGTCTTCAGTACCTCCATTGTTTGGCTTGTGACACTCGGTTGCCAATGGGGACCCGCAGAGTCCAGGATTACCTTCATATATGGATGGATCATTAAACGTTTGGAACTGGTTGGTGGATGGAATTCGCCCAGACAAATTGTTGTATGACAAATTTAAATGGCTCAGTGATGTTATCGAAGACATGCTCAGAGGAATTGGGCCTGAGAGTTGGTTTCTTGACAGGTCAAGAGTTTCTAGATTTCGGAGGTCTCCAATTTTCTGTGGAATCTGTCCTGTCAATTGGTTCCCCGACAAATTTAACGTACCCAAAGTAGAGAGATTGGTTATCTCTTCTGGTATTGTCCCATAAAGATTATTGCTAGAAAGGTCCACAATATTTACCAGCTCAAGTGTTAGGGTATATCCCATCTGTCTTCCTTTCAAAAACAAGTCCATTTCTGGCGTATAGAAGAAACGCAGTGACGGTAGTGACTGCCGATAGGAAGTCAAAGAAGTCAACCTACTTAAATTACCAAGACACGGTGGAATGGAGCCTGATAAATTGTTCTGTGCAAGGTCGAGGATGTGGATATTAGGGAGACTGCATAGTTGCTTAGGAATATTTCCGGAGAACATATTGGCACGTAGGTGTAGCTCAGAAAGTGATGAAATACTATTTCCAATCCATTCTGGTATATTCCCGGAGATTCTGTTATCTCCAAGATCGAGGGTGGACAAACTCGTGCAATTTTGTAATGAAGAAAGGTCTCCAGAAAGATTATTGCGACTTAACTTCAACCAATCAAGGGAAGCTAGTGAACACACTGAACTGGGAAATGCACCAGATAACCTGTTCTTGGATAAGTCTATGGACTCAAGATTTTTCAAGAATTTCCAATTGGTGGGGATTTTTCCAGTCAACATATTTTTCGAAAGATCAATAATTACGAGGTTCACTAACTTACCCATAGACGATGGAATGGTACCATTCAGAGAATTCCCAGAAAGGTCAAGAGCTAACAATGATGACATCCTTTGGCCGATGTTCAGTGGGATTGATCCGGAAAATGAATTGTTTCCCAAGTACAGAAACATCACATTAGGCCATAGTGGAATTGAGCCCTCTAGACAATTAAAACTTAAATCCACCACATAACTGAATTTCAATGAGGTGGGAAGTATCCCAACAATCTGGTTTTGAGAAAGATCTAGCTTTTCAATTTGCGGGGAAAGTTCCCAAAGCCAATCAGGAATAGTATGAGAAATGGAAACGTTTTTCAGAACTATAGTAGAGAGCTGAGTCTGTGTGTGAAGCCATGCTGGAAATTTGGGTCCTAATGGATAATCACTGAGTTCGATGGATCTTAGACTAAAAGGAGGGACCCATTCATGCCTCGGATAGAGAGAAAAAGTTCCATCCGAAGACGATATGGAGAAATCTTTTAATTCTGTCAGACCCTTCAAAAGATTTTCGGACATGACACCTTTCCAAGAATTCTTGTAGAGCTGCAGTTTGGTTAATTTGGTTAGCCTTCCTAGACTTTCTGGGATAGATCCATTCATTTTATTGTAAGATAGGTCCAATTCTCGTAAGAACGATAATCTCCCAATAGATGATGGAATTGGACCCGAGATTGAATTTTCTTTCAGCTGAAGGGATCTTAGGTACTTGAGGCGGTCTAATGAATCGGGCAACTGCCCAGTGAACTCATTAGATGACAGGTTTAATTCCTCTAAGGTACTGTTTGGGCAGCTCGAAAATTCCCCTAAGAGTTCGCTTACATCACCATGAATCCCACCATTGACCGATAAATCAAGAAATCGCAAGCTACAATGATTTCCCAATGTGACATTATCAATTGTGTCATTCAAAAAATTAAGACTAAGATCAATGTCAACAAGGGTACTAATATTGAGCAGCCTGTTAGGTATGGACGAGCGCAATTGGTTGTTGGAGAGATGAAGGACTAAGAGAGAAGTGAAATTCAAATCGGGCAAAAACGGGGGTAGTTCTTGAAGTTCGCAATTGCTTAGGTGCAACTCTAACAGGAAAGGAAGCCTGTTAACCGCATGGAACCAGCCAGTTGCTTTCTTAAGACTTATACTTTCTAAATTAAGATATTTCAAGGAATGAAGTCCAGAGAGCCAATTCAAATCTTGAACCCAACTACTATAATCGATTGTGATATATGAGGAAAGATCAAGGTACTGCAAATTTGAGAGATTTCCAAGATGAGGTGGCACCATACCATAGAAAAACGAATCAGAAAGATTGAGGTAACGAAGGTTCTTGAACGATCCAATGAATTCTGGAATCAGATTACCTTGAAAATCGTTCGCGCTTAGGTCCAAGTACTTCAAACGTTTTAAGCCGAGCAAAGAAGGACTTACCTTGCCTCCCAAACATGGTGTTAGACTACAGTCAACTTTGCTTCTGAGATCAAGCTTTACGACGTTTCCAGTTCGTTTGCTGCAGCCAACACCCCTCCAAGTACAGCAATCTTCGCCAAACCAGGAAGAAAGCTGGCCTGAAGGATCTTTTAGGGCTTTCCTAAATTGTAGAAGCGCATTTCTCTCGGTTTCGATACATTTCATATCAGAATTACCATAAGAAGAATTAGAAAGAAATCGAGTTGACGGGATTAATCTTGGGAAAAGTGAAAAAAGAAGAAAAACAACAAGTTGAAGCATTGTGGTAGACATCCTTGGTATATCTAAAGATGAAGAATTTCAGATGACTAGATTGAAGGTGTGTATATAAGCATGCAGATGTTCTTCTTTTATACTCTAAAATTGAAAGATAATTTTGAATTATATCAAATTATTAAGTTTGTAAAATTTTAAAATTCAAATTACAACATAAATATATTAAATTTTCAATATATATATATATATATATATCAAAGTTTGTACGTTGTAAGAATATTTTATATATAATTTACAAGATTGATTTTGACATAAATTAAAAAAATTTTAAAATCAATTCAAATTTTAATTTTAAAATTTCAGAAATATATTTATATTAAAACGCTCAATTATTTTTAATTTTAAAATAAATAGAATAAGCATCTTAAATTTCAAAAACGAGTCTCATATTTATAAATTTTAAAGATATATTTTCTCCTATCTATACCACGTGGTGACATAACGTCTTACATATCATACTACTAACATTAGAAAGAGAAAATTTTCCGAAGTAGGGCTCAGACCGTGAACCATTGATAAGAGTGGTTTGAATGATGCAATTGACTCTGAGGAGAAGACTCGAGACTGGAAACTCAAGACAGCAGTAGACCAGAATGATGCAATTGACTCTGAGGAGAAGACTCGCAACTGAGATATTAAGCATAGAAAATATGGAGGATGAGTGTGATAGTTATGGGCTTATAGCTTGACATGTGTGTTTCAGCCACAAATTTCAACTCTGACAGCGTGGTACACACAGTGAAAAGACCTGAGGTTTATGGCCACCTTCCCATTCCACGCGTTAACGAGTAGCAAAAGAAGTTAGGATGGTCTCCTACTTTAGTCAGATTCCCTTTTTTAGCCGACCTCGAGCATCTCTAATTAATAAATTTTTTGAACTTAATTTATTTAATTAAATGAATAAATAAGTTTATCAATTTTTTTAATGAGTTAATTTTCTTCATTTTTTTTTTTTTTTTACAAAAAATTCAAAATATTAAATATTATCATAATCTTAATATTTCAATGAGTATTCTTTTATGAAAAATTTAAAATATTTAATGTTGTCAAACCTTAACGAACCAAATTTATCAAACTCAAACTCAAACTCGTCTTGGCAAAATAAATTATTTTTAGTGCTTTAAACAAAAGTTAATCTTGTTTAACACCTTAGGTAATCCTTTCTAGGCACAACAGGATATTATCTGATCCAATTGAAGCCCTCAAAAGGACCTCTTTCAGGCCAACAAACCATGTGCAAACCAAAGCTATTCCAGCCCCATGAAGAACGGAAATAAAGAAATATATAGGCCCAAATATTCTCCAGTCAACAGATACCAACTGGTCAATCTACTATGGTACCGGTGAAGAACGCGGTTCAAACCATGGAACGTTATGTTTCTTCACATCTATCAACGGCTAATGCTGGATTCCAGGAAGCTGCACTCAAAATTATTCTACCAAACAGCCTAAGATAATCATCAACAACATTAACTAGAGATATAGATGAATAGAACAAAGATTATTACCACGAGTCCAACTCCTACAAAGATTACACAAAACTAACGAAAAACTTCAGTGTTGCAACTCGTATCAACTGTGACCATCCTACATATGATGTACCAAATCCTAGGTAATTAATAATAGGAATGCAAAATTATCATCAAAACATGAAAGTCATCGGCATTAAAAACAACACATTCCTCCATCATTTAGAAGATTAGCTTTTCGAATAAACTTCTCAATCTACAGTCATCTGTGTGTCTGTCTCCTCTGACATTATAATCTCCATGTCCCTGATGTCTCTCTTCAACACATTCCCCAGCCTAGAAATGGCCTCTGTCTGCTGTTGTAACACCTGCCCCCAACACAAAACTATCAGCTCCCACCATGATTACTATATTTCATTAAAAAATAAAGAATTAAAGTATGGCAGACAAATGGCTATTACAAAAATTATCACTTCAGTTTAATATATAATCCCTCCATTTCATATATAAGAGCAATATTGACTTTAAAAAGTTGACTTTTAACATTTCTAAATTTAAAAATAGAAGAATTTGTTTTATTATAGTCGGAACAATTGTGAAAATCTTGAGCTACATGAGTAAGTACTATTACTTGCAAGAAACAATTTTTTTAAAACACAAATGAATTTGCGCCAACTTAAATCTAAAAATGTTCAAAATAAACATTCAAAAGTCAATAATGCTCTTACAATTTGGAAAGGAAGTAGTATATACCTAAAGCATAATTGATGCTGCATCAGTCAAATTTATATGAATGAGGCTGTCCTACTAGTGATCTGTCATATTCTAGCTAGCTTATAATAAAAATGAAAATCTGCTGACGCGTCAAACTCAGTATTGAAAACAAAACATGCTTTTGATTCAGATTAGCTTTCTAATTTAATCATCCACGATCCATGTCTCCTTGGCCACTATAATCTTTGCAGTGTAAGACCCGCATCTTGGTAGTATCTTTGCTTCCCAGATACATCCATCATTCAACTTTATGAGGCCCACTTACTATGTTAGGATATTCGAAAAGTGCCACTTTTACTAAAATCAAGGTACCTTTTGAATGAAATTTCCTGTGCTACCCTTGTAAGGGGAAAATCGTGAATTTGTGCCCAATTTAAGTGGCAGCATAAAATTGGACAAAGGGAGTAACAACTAAGTACAACAAACTTCAGATATAGTTCAACTTCAAAATCGTTAATGTAACTCAAAATTTATTGTTTAGACAACAAGAAGAAAGCTTAAGTTGGAATTGTAAAGACAGACATCGCTAATTCGGCAACTTCGTCTGTATCAATTTATGAGAGTCACTTAAAAAAAAAAGAAATTACTAGAGAGTTTTGGTATGGCACAAAGTTAATATAATGGCATTTCAAGTCACATAAAAGATGGATATATTAGTTGTGTGGGAGTATAAACGAGGACCTCATTGCTTATTGATGAATGCACTTAAAAGGACTTATGGTAATCTCCAGTCCAAACTGAATTTGCTATTTCCACAAGAAAATATGCTTACTTCCACAACGTTCCTCTCATATGACTGGCAAGTAGGTCCCACTCATGTGCAAGGGGACCTTTTGGGACCTAGCACGTTTGTTTGTTTGTGGAAATAGCGTCCATGAAATTTTATTTTGCAACCAACTTTGTCATCCTTTTGGGACCATTCCAAAAGGAAAAATTGGAACAGAGGCAGTAACTATATTTATAAATGAAATATTTTGTAAGAAAATATCATTACCAGCTACGTACTACTAGCAGACTAGAGAAAATGGTCACTCAAATTTGCTAATTTGAAGTGTTTGCCACTTACCTCCTGCATATCGGTGAGACTCTGTTCATGTATTTTGGTTGATCCTGGTAGAATAACAGAACCACCCAGAGAATTTGCTTGAACTCGAGATAAAGTGAGCAGATTTTGAACCCTCCTAGAAAGTTCCGCTCCAGATCCTTTTAACTGCAAGTGTTGTCTGAAATCAGTATGATACCCAGTTTATGGGGCAAACAGAAGTAAGAAGCATGAAACAGATGTTGACAAAGAACACCAACCTGTCTAGTTATAGCAGCCAGCTTCTCAGCTAACTCAACTTCTCTTTTCATCAATGGTAGTCGGTACCACTTTCCCTCCAATGCCTCCACTATTCTCATTGCCTTTTTGAAATACAAAATGACCAGATACAGCAAACTAAGATTTACTTTCGTTTAGTTTCTTTCATACCATTAAGAACATGACATTTCTAGAAGGGATAACTGACCGACCCTTAAGAGGCGCCTTTGAAGTCCTTGCTCTTTCTGCCTCATTCTCTCAACACGAGGAATAGTGTCGGACTGAAAGTGCCTTTGAAGCTGTGATGGATATAGAGTTCAAAGAAGCAGTAAGTAGTTGCAGCCAAGTTGCTTATAACCACTCAAAATGTACATATATCAGCACAAATGTAGGAACAGAAGTGGGAACACATGGAGAGATGGCAAGTACCACTTTCACATTGGTTTGAGTGATCTGTAATCTCTCAGCATCTGACTTTATGACATCATCTTGAAGCTGCAATGAAATATCATAATATCACCATCAATCATTACAATCTCTTATCAGAACTTTAATTTTTTTTACTATGGGAGGAAGTACATGATATTTAAGATTTCAAACAAATGATATAGTGTATATAATTTTGTAGTCACATACACTACACCTTTTTCTCAAAGTAGTAGGGTGTTGCTAAATGTAGGCAAAAGGGCATTTAAGCCAATAAATGAAAGCAAGTTTACAAAAAGGAATTAATGGCAGTTGACAATGCAGTCCAAGGATGGTCACCCTATTTGATGTGCAAGCATTCTGGTTTTGGTTCTTTTGATAAGTATGTGGAAGCATTTTGTAACCAAGATTAATTATAAGAATCTTGAGTTAATCCTAGAACAAAAGCACGGTGAATCTATTGCAATAAAAATGGCTAATCTCATCTCTAACTTCTGTATAAATTATTTCTCAAGCTTCTAAACTCTGTCTTCAGTTCCTTTTAACTCTCTACTCTTACATTAGATTGTCTCAGGGTCATAACGTATAAATTTACTTCTTGATACATAATGTAGGTTCCCTCCATCCTAAAATCCTCTCTCCTTGAGACAAACAAAATTTAAGACATCATCATTCATGCCAACTATATACCACTTTTTCTGATAGTAAAAATTCTAATAGAACTATAAAAGAAAAACGAAGAATGATAGAATGCATCATTCTAGCAAAAAGTTGTTAAATGCATCATTCTAGCAAAAAGTTGTTAAGTACCTTGAGACGTTGTGAAAGATCTTTGAACCCATGAACAAGTTGTGGCCAAAGCCGTTCTCGGTTGGAAGTCTCCATACCTTCCAGCTTCCCCATTGCCTCTGCCCACATAATCTGTCAATGCAAACTATTTACCTAACTTACCAAGCAACACTAATGAAATAACAGGAAAAGACAAAATACCACTATCAAAAATAGAAAACCAATATACGAGGGAACTCACATCTGAAACACCAGCAGGCTTCATTCTGTGTTGCGGATCAGTCACACTGAACAACAAATGCTGCCAAAACAACATAAAGATCTCATATACATTCAAACTAAAAGAGTACCAATTGCTTTGTGTAGAAAAGGTTAATTGCGACTCAGAGAGAGAGGGAGAGGACTTTGTGTATACACATCCAGCTACGTATATTTTTTTTATAAATCAAATAACAAGTAAAGATAAAACTAAGCGTGGACAAACTGTTAAAATAAAAGACAGTTTCCATTTTCCTTTCCTTTCTTTTATTTGCATTTTCTAAGAGAACCTTCTTCAAAAAGGTCTAATGGGTAAGCTACATAAGCAATATATTGATTTTCTTCTCCTGCAACGGGCTCGATTTCATAGCATTGCCCTTTGTAATGATCAAGGCTGGTCAGTCCATCGGTCCACACAATTGTCCACGAACCAGTAGAAGATTTGGCAGCTACCGCAGCCCCTGCTTCTTCAGGCGGAATCCGTTTGGAACTTAGGAAACTCGAGGGAAAATGAAGGAAAAGAAAATGAAAATGAAACCTAAAATTTTATTAAAGCTCTTTTAACCATCAATCAAACTATATTCTAGCAGTGCTTTTCATATTATATTTTTTATAGGTATAGTTATTTAGATCTATGTTAGTTAGAAATTTGGAATAGTCTTTCCTACTTTTAGATTAATTTTGGTTTTCCTTTTTCTTTTTTTTCCTCCGCATTTTCCAAGTTCCAAACTGACCCTAAGTCCAACCAATGCCTAAATAACTCAAGTTATTTTTCCAGAACAACCAAGCAGGGAGAAAATTACATGAGGATTTCTGAACTTACAAAATTCTGAAGGAAATGAAAAGAATAGGAAAGAAAAGAATCAAACCTTAAACGCATACTTGGGGTTTCCGGTCTCATCCTTGTAAGCTTCTAAAATTGACTATAATAAACAAACCAACACTCAGAAGCCACAACAAATCAGATAAAAATTGGAAAAAAGTATGAACCATTTATTGTGCACAATAATGGAGGCAACAGCAATTCTGTAATTTTACCATCAAGAAATGGTGAAAAACAAAATGCTCTTTTCTACTTATATTGCAAGTGGTTAATCATATGAATCAGCTATAATGAAAATGTCAATAATAAAAGGCAATGTTTCATTCATCTAAAAACGAACTCACAAATGACAGAAATAAAATGCATTATCTACAATTATCAAATTTAGCAATTAAATAGAGGTCATACTGAAAGAACATTTTCAGCTTTCTTCTAGTTTTTATACAACCCTAACACACACTAATAAACTGTTATAGTGTGTGTTTGTGTGTGTGTGTGTGTGTGTGTAAAATAAAGCAGTTTTAAGCAATTTAAGGACAAGCAAACACTCTGTTAAATAATTAGGCGTTGCGGTACAGGATCCGAACACAGCTTTAACATTTGAAATAACTAAAGGCAGTAATTAGGGTTTAAAGTTACTTGAATATCGCGATCAGCGAGAGAGAAAGGGAGAGGAGCAACAGGAGCCATTTGAGTAGTGAGCTGAGTATTTGGGAACGGAGTAATCGCACCTCCGCCAAAAGGAGTGGACTGAGGGGGCTGCGAGGCGGAGAACGGAGTGGCAAATCCGAAAGGATTGGATGAGTTCTGTTGTGGTTGTTGAAACAATGAAGTAGTTGGTTGTTGTTGAGTTGATTGTGGAGTTGAGAAGAGAGATGTGTTGAATCCTGGAGTGAATGAAGGTGTTGAGGGGGTCCCGAATGCTGGCGTGGAGGCGGCGGGGGTGGCGAATGGGTTGGCGGAGGGGGTGGCGAAGGGGTTGGCGGAAGGGGTGCCGAACGGGGTGGAGGAAGGGGTTCCGAATGCCGGCGTGGAAGAGGGGGTGCCGAATGCTGGCGCGGAAGAGGGAGTTCCGAATGCCGGCGTTGAGGATGGGGTACCGAAGAGGGAGGGAGACGCCGATTGAGCTCCAAACATCGTTGCGGATGGAAAGAACAGGACGCAACCCTAGCTTACTGTTGCCGATTTGTGAAGTTGGTTGCTTGGTTTTGTTTTCGAATTTGTGAGTTTGGCTTACAAACGTTATTTTTATGACGCAATTTTTTATTAATTTATAGTATAAAAATAAGTTTTTTTTCGTTTGACAAATAAATTAAAAATATATACTTCAAATAAAAAAAAATTAATTTGTATATCAGGAGATGTGTTGTAGTCCGCCTATACTGTAATACATGTTAATTTTAAATTTAAATTTTCAGAATTAAACTTTCAAAAGTCCAAATAAATTTTGAGCATAGGTCCATTAATTCATACTTAATTACCTCATCTTTTATATTTATTCCATTTCGTTTCAAGTTAAATGTTAAAAAAAAATAAAAATCTTACCAGTCATGCTCGTATTCTTTTGAATTGATTAAAATGAGTCTATCTTGAATAAACAAATCATTTAAAAGATTTTAATTATTTTAATTATTATTTTTTGAATTACTAAAAGAAAATAAATTAATTAGTATAATGAAATTGTGGATTGATCTAAAAATATATATTGGTAAACATGTATCAATAGAGCTAATTTTATTTTTATTACCTATTTCTTTTTATATTTTCAGTTTCATGTTTTATTTATATTTTAGTTAATGGATCAATTTTTTTAACTACGTGCTTAATATTTATAATCTATACATTTAATTTTTATTTTATTTTATTTTATTTGTTTCAAAACTCCTACAAATCACTAGTCCAAAATACCGGTCAAAAATAAAATAAACAATTTCTTTAACTACGTGTTTAATATTTATAATCTATACATTTAATTTTTATTTTATTTTATTTTATTTGTTTCAAAACTCTTACAAATCGCTAGTCCAGATTACCGGTCAAAAATAAAACATTTAAGTCATGAGTCGAGTTGACAACTATCACCCAAAGATACACTCCCTTTCCCCAAAATAAAATTCTGCAAAAACAAACTTGTAAGCATGCCCACAACATGCTTACTAAAAATGGTGCCAACAGCTTCTTGCAGGTCATGAAAAGCATTAAAGTTCATAATGAGATTTCAAAGCAAAGAGTTTCCTCCACACTGTCAGAGCCGTTATTGTGAATACATTCCTCAAGAATGTGAATGGGCAGAAACAAATGGTGACAGGAATCTGCCAACAGATGAAGAACTTTACTTTAAACTACTTACACCAAACAAACAGCCAGCAAGTACCAAGAACAATAAAATTTTAGAATATTCAAGATGATGAAGAATGTAGACTCGGATACGATCACCAACATCCGATCAACGACTCTGAGGAAATATATCTGTTCAAGCCTTAATAGTGACACTGCACAAGCACGACCCAGATGGCTTTATGTCTGAAGTCTTCCATTCCGAACCTGGTGCAGAATTTGGGTCATATAACAGGGTGGCGTCCTCATCTAGCGAGAACAATAGAAGCTTCCCATCCAGAATCCCAAACCGGAACCCGACACTCGAGCTTCCGGTCACTGGGACTGGTACCATCTTCCATGAATTGTCTTCCGGATTGAAAATAGCGAGTTTCCTCTGATTCTTCCACTCCATACAGAAAAGCTTCTTCTCGAGCACAGCATGGGACGTGACCATTACACAGCCATTCTTCATCTCGCACCAAGTGTGCCTCTTGGGGCAATAAACGTCAACAAACCTTGAGTTTCCGATTGTGAAACTTGACCTCCCACCCATAACATAAAGCTTTCCCTCGAATCCACAGGCAAAACAGCCCCACCTTGGGCGACGTAGACTCTCGATTAGAGTCCATTTGTTAGAATCAGGATTGTATACCTCGGCACATGAGAGAGACTCCCCATTTTTCCCATAACCCCCAACTGCATAAACCATGCCATCAACTTCTGCACAGGCAAAATCGTAGCGAGCAACATTCATGTCGGCTAATTCGCTCCAGCTGCAATTACAAATTATGACATGATAACTAGATCAGATATAACTTTCCCACAAGTCTTAACCATATAAGAATACTGAAGTTTCGTAAATTCAAATGCATGAATGCAGCTGAAAATGTTTAATGCATTTATGGGACTCATTTTAAAGACTGCTGGGGAGGGCAATGGAATGGGAGGTGACATTGCCAACAGCCCAAAAATGAGTTCACCACAAGGATTCAATTGTTAAGAAATGAGATGGCACCATGTACATTAGTTTGCAATAGACAGCAAAATCATCCAACCGAACAAAATGTACCTACCTTTCTATGGTTGTAAAAAGGATTACAAGTTCTTGCTAGTATTAAGGATCATCTAATGATATTAAGATATGCAAAAGCATTTCAATGTGGTGGCAGGACCAATCCATTTTTTTTTTTTTTTTTTGATAAGTCGGTTGGACCATTCAATTGTGCTGACTCTTCAGGAATGACACATTTCAAGACAATCATAATTGAAGACAAGACTCTTCTCAGTTTCCAACAACTACCACTCTTCAATTTTTAGGATGTTTGGAAGGAGACTACAATAGAAAGAGCAAACCTGTTGAGGCAGGAATCATATTGGTAAACATCTGCTGAGGCACACCTAGCTCCATCAATCATCGAGTAGCCAGCTATGACAAGAAGCTTTCCATTGAGAACACACACTCCAAACCCAGCCTTGACAGGACCAGGCATGGGTGAAAGGATTTGATGTTTACGTCCCAAATGATCTAAAACCTCCCAGTGGGTCTCATTTCCTTCAGCATCTACAGTCAACACGTAGAGCCACTCTTCAAGAAGGCCAGCTAGTTTACGGACGATGATAAATTCTTTGCTTTTGATAAATGACCTCCATTGCTTAGAGACACCACCCATAGCAGGGAAGTTAGATCGAGGAACAAGAGCAAGGCAGTACTTTGCCACGTCATCAGGTAACCCAGGCAAGATGGGGCTGTGAAAATCATTTGTTGCTAGAGAAGATATAAAGGAACTGTTTTTTGAACGAATTGGGGTTTCGTGCTCGACCATGTTTGAAAAACACATATTTGGCAATGCAAGTTTCTTCTTTTTGCAAACAATACCAGGCATTCTCTAAATTGGAAAACTAAACAAATCCTGACAGTTGGACACAAATCTCATCTCTGATCGAAAATTCCCCACATCAAATATAGGTTTAACAATGGAATGAGATTAACTAAATAAATTCATGAAATCCATCAGTTATAAGGATTTTACAAGACCAAGGCATGATAGGAGTTGCGATATGGATTACTTGAGCAGTAAGAGTAGATGATTTTCTGTGTTTTGCCCAATCTGATTTAAATTCCATGCCAGTTGTCCTGCTTGTACTGAAGTTCTTCTTGATTGTTCTACCCGGAGCTAGGTCAAATTCAAAATTCCATGAGTTGTTTATTCCCCCACACATTGCCCAAATATCTGCATACAATTGAAAATATAAGAAACCCCTAAGCTAACACCTAAAAGAAACACAATAAAACAATAACTGAGAAAGAAAAGAAAAAACGTACCAGCCAAGGCCATAGAATTTATGAAGTTTAACCCCCATTAACTTCCATTTTATCTTAATGTATCACCTGCTAAAAAAATTAAGAAATCCAGCTAATTAAATTCAGAGAGAACTTATGAGTGCCAAGTTTTGATAGAAACAGAAATTTAACAATACGTTTGATTCAAGTTATTCAACCATATTCAAAATCATCCACATGCTTAAGGCTTTAGATAATAAGTTAATAACTCAACTCCCACTAACAACAATCAACATAGACCATTATAGTAGTCAATGCTCATTATGCTATTAGCACATCGAAAATAGTAATAGGATGTGGTCCACACGCAGAACAAATACAGTACCTAATTGAAAATATAAAACTAAATCTCCAAACTCGCCACCATCTATCAACTGCACCTACCCCCACCCCCACCCCCAAATGAAAAAATAAAAACAAAGACAGAGTAATAACCTTAGATCTATTCCATTCGATTACAATCACGTATAACAAATAGAAGAAACAAATAGGAGCATCTAATTTTTCACTCCATATTTCTTTTTCTTTTTTTTTTTTAATTCTTCTTTTGATAAATATTGTTACTCTATATTTCATTGAGTTAAAGCAAACATAGGCCCTATTTGCACAGCTTACACCGTATTTTTAAGAATAAATTATTTTTAAAATGTTTATTGCTACTTATTTGAAACACACTAGTTGAGTACAATAATCCACAATGAAAAAAGTTAGTCAATCGGTTTTTGCTTAATAGTTTATTTAAGTCAATATTGGCTTGTTTGCTACCAATTATTGAAACAGAATATAATTTATTTTTAAAAATTAAATATTTTAAAATTATTATTTTTTATTAATTAAAAAAATTATAGATTAAATATAATAATATTATTAACTTATTTAAAAAAATTAGTTAATAAATACTTTTTTTAACTCAAAAAAAATAATTAATTAACAAATAAACTATAATAAATTGTGTCAAACACGCCTTATATACTACCTCCGTCTTTCTTCATGGAAATTAAGAAAAACGAAAAAAATAAATTTAAACTATTTATAAATTAAATTGGCTCACGTTAAAAAAAAAAAATAAATCACAAAATTATATTGATATACGTGTTATAATATTTTTTTAAAAACAAAAATAAATTAAACTCGTACCTTCTTGAGACGGACGGAGGGAGAAAGTTTTAAGTTGTTTTAGAGAATAAGTTGTCAGACATGGCCAAACACAAAGCACTTAGATCTATCATTTCGTCCGTAAAAAAAAATAAAAATAAAGGAAAATCTATCATTTCCATCTAAACCTGCAAGCTTGCACAATGACATCTTAAGACCAGATGAACTCTTTTTTATACAAGTTGTAAAGCTAAATTTAGAAAGTAGATATAGAAAGAATTAAATACTCCAACCCGAATAAAATACAAAGTAGCAGAGATCCGAGATTTGTGGGATAAGGCCGACTGTATCGATCTTTATTTCTATATCTATTTGCAGGAAAAAGAAACTGTCGGTAAAAACTTAAAAACCATCCATTAAAAATTTTCTGCTCTTAAATGTTCTTGATAGATCTCACCAAACAAAACTACATACCATGAGAACAAATTACCTCGAATTTTGGGAAGAGCTCGGCTTAGATTAGTGTGAGCTTTTGGATATAGATGGGGTGGAATGAGGAGGATATATATAGAGAGAGAAATACTTAAGAGCAGAAAAAGTATATAAGAATGGGAAGAAGATGGGATAGGATAGGATAGGATTGAGAGAGGGGGGGGAGGAGGACGACGACGACGACGTCAGCGAGATATGGGGGATGGGATGATCTTGATGATGATGAGGAGGAGGAGGCTTTGTCACGTTGTCGTCCCAAAAGTAATAGCTACTATCCTCTCTCTCTCTCTCTATATATATATACATATGGATATAAAAAACTGTATATCATGTACATACATACATGGGGATAAAAGTTATTGATGGGTTTGTCTGGCCCGGGAGTAACTGTCCTGACAAATTTCAGTAATAAATTATTCAGTAAATAAATTTGTTAAAATTATTATTTTTAAATTTGACACGATTTATTTTAAAATAATTTAAATATTATTTTATAATTATAATTATAATAATTTAAAAAATAATTATTAATTATTAATTAATTTTTTTAAATAAATTAATAATTTAATATATTTTTAATATATATTTTTTAAAATTAATAAAAATAATTAATTTTTAAAAATAAATTATAATTAATTTTAATAAACTAAAATAAACAGACCCTTACTAAAATACTCGTACACAAAATCATACAGAGAATTTATTTCTAACACTAATAAGAAAATATAGGAGTAGATATTTTTTGAGTTTTAAAAACATGTCATATCACATGCAACGTTTTCTCTACCTTTATAAACTGGTATCACAAAATTGTTAATACGTCCTCTGTCTTATCAGCCTACTATAAATTTTAAAATTAAATTAAAATTATTATTATTTCATGTGTATATATATATATATATATATATATATATAGTGAGATTATAATTATAATGAATTAAATCACAGCAAACATAAAGGTTTGAATAATTAAATATATATAATTAACTATTAATTTTAAAATTAATCCAAAAAAAAATTCAATCAATTTTTATGGGACATAAAATTTGTTATAAAAATTATAGAATGAATAGATTACATCATACAAAGTATTATTTTCGAGGTTTGGTTTTCAAAAAATTAATATTTTTTCTGTCATGAAAATAATATAATATATTTTTTAAAATAGAGGTAAAGTAGATACATTATAGTATATCTTGTTATATTAATATTTTAAATAAAATAACATCGTCTTAGCTATTTTATTTTTATTTTTCTATAAAATTATATCGTTTTATTTTACAATATAATGTGACTTTCACTATAATGTATCCTACAAGTATCTACCTTTTTGGTTCAAAAAAATATTTAAAAAAAAAAATCATACCATATATATTAATAAAATTATATTATTTATATTTATAAAAAACTTATTTATGTAAAATAATTTAGATTCATAAAATTATTCAAATTCAATTAATCTAAATTATTTCTTTTGTAAAATGAAGTTTTTCTTAATTGCTAAACTTTTATTGGTAATATTATTTTCAAGATGGATAGGGTATTAAAGATAAATGTTTATTTGGAAAGTGGAATCGATGACAAATTAATAACAAAACAAAAGGAGAAATAGCACATTCCTAAATAATTTGCACCATACACGCTCCGACTATAAAAATTGTAATATATTTATGTTTTATTTACAAGACCGTGATATTTATTCTGTGGGCCCAATTTATTCTCCTTTTCTTTTTTTGGTTATACTATTTAACCAAATTAGTTGCCCACCATACAAAAAATAATGCAAGCATTTATACAAAAAATAAATTTTTTAACATTTTTAAGTATCAAATTGGCGCTGTCGTTCGAACTCTGACCTCACAGATGGAAGCAGGGCCATAACCACCGGGCTCTGGGCCACTGCCCAGTTCTTCTTTCTCCTTTCCTGAGCTGTTATATTTTCTGCAGAATAAAATTTTCGACTTTCACATTTATTCATCTTCCTGTAAAATATTATCGTTACCCTTTTATTTTGAAAACTTTCTTGAATATTAAGTTTTCACAGATATATCTTTTTTATATAATAATATTTTCTAAATCTCTTAATTTAAAAATAAATTTATTTCCGATGATCGTGTTCAAGATTAACCGTAGAAAGCAAACGTTAACATCGACAAAAAAAAAAATGGATAATAAAATTACATTTAAATATCTCTTTTTATAATTTTTAAATTCTTTTTATATCTAAGAAATGTCAAATTCAAGTTGGGTTATGAATTTTTGATACTCTTATTTAGAGCATTTTAATAAAATAAAATCTCTGAATATTTTTTATTTTTTTTTTTGTTTCTTTGAACTTTTAAAATCAACTAGCAAAAGTAATGGGCAAATATTATTGTGTTCAATTTATCCACAAGGAAAAATAAATCAAAATACTAGTATAAAATATCTAGTACTTGACAATGAGTAGGAAAAAAAAACAATCGAACATTTATTTTGTTCAAACAGAAATGCGGACTGGTGATGTTCTATCATAAGTCATAATCGTCATCCACGAACAGCTTGTGTGGTTGGTTCAGTACTTCATTCAACAATGGAATCTTTAATCCAAACCAACTGTCTATTTTCTCAAAGTAAAAAATAAAATATTTTAATTTTAATGGCCACTAATTAATATTTCATTATTACCACACACAAAAAAATAAAAAAAATAAAAATGAAATATTCCATGAGCCTGCCTGGTTCCTGGTGGCTGATGCTTGGCTTAGTTAGTGATCAATCAGATGTTATAAGGACTAGAAAGTAA
>JAUMHB010073591.1:0-12917 GCA_032359685.1 Pittosporum tobira | reverse complement strand
TTATATATTATATTTTTCATATATATTAAAAATATAGCATACACTTTAATTTTGTATACATCTTAAACTCTAATATCAGATATGGTAAAATAAAATTAAATAGCGGGAGTATTATAACTAAACTGTTAGAGCTAAATAAAAAAAAAAAAAAGAAGAAGACCACATTTTAAAGCCCCATGGATTATTTAGATACCATTTAATGCGGTTTCTGATCCATAAGGTCCACCAACTGGGATGTTCAAATGAGGTCTGTGTTAGTGTTTTAGGCCCAATACCCTTCCCTAATCGCAATGTGTTCAGGGTTTGGGGCCCAAGGTTGGGAATAATTGTTGACTCCACAAGGCTCACGACCACAATACGAATGAGGATGTCTAGATACTACCACAATACAAATGAGGATGTTCAAATACGGCGTCGTAATATGAGAGTATCGGGCCCAATTATCTCTACAAGACGACGTCTATCCTCTACTCAACTTCGTCTGAATTGAAGAGAATTGAGAAGAGTGCCAGTGAAAAACTATTGGAAATGACGAAGATGAGGAAAGAGTTGCTAGCGTCAGCACCATGGAGAGGCGAGGAGAGCAAGGCAGATAAGTTCAAAGACGCAAAGCTTAAAGTCACGAGCAATCCTGGGTCCACCCCAACTATGCACGTCCCTGGCAAGAAAAAGTCCGTCGCCGGGTCCTATGATGACGACGATTCCGTCACTGAAATCGACCCCGAATTGCGTTACAGCTTCCAGCGCAACTACAAGGTCCTTTTCTCTCTCTCTCTCTCTCTCTCTCTCTCTCTCTCTCTCTCTCTATATATATATATATATATATATATAGATATACATCATCCGAATTCACCAGAATTGGTTGGATGGTTTGGGACCCTAGTGATTATAAAATGTTAATTTTGTGTTTTTTGGTTTTCCGATTTGCTCAATTTGTTTGTTTGTGATTCTGAGTGCTGAAGTTTTTTTCTCTATGGACCTGGTTTCATTGTTTAGCACAGATTATAAATTGTTAACTTTTGCTCATGGTTACTTGGTTCATCTATTTCCTTACAACTCTTTGAAGTGGAGGAGTTGTTTTATTGTACATTTGTATATAAAATTTCTAATTCTTAAATGTAATATATGTTAGATAGGATGTACAAATACATACAATAGAAAGATAAATAAATAAGACGCCTGCCTAGGTGCTAGGTGTCACTTTCCGTCTAGATCTCCATATCGATTTTAGAACATTGAACACACATTTAATTAAAAGAATCTGCCTTATTAGTTTGAAACACATGGTTATACAATGCTACTTGTCCTTTTCAAGGACTTCACATTAAAGGTTTTGTGTATATTAGATTTAATAGGAAATAAAACATATAACCCGAAGGCATGGGAGAAATGGAGGCCTTGAGTAATAACCTCAAGGTTGCTAGTTCTGTCCCCATACTTTGGGCCAACTTATATACTAAAAAATAAAAATAAAAATATACATATATAGTGTAATATAACATACAGATACAAATTAAGTATATTGAATCCATGAGGACATGGACTTTGAAGGGGAGGAAATTGTTAGGCCATAGCTTATATCAGTTTTGTTAATTAGTTGGCCGTGGAGTCTATTTTACCATGATAGGGATAACGAGGTAACATTTGAACATGTGAAGATTTGGTTATGTTGTCGGCCAGTAGCATGCAAGATGGTGGCTGGCTCATGTTAGTGTCTAGCTTTAGTAGTATAAATAAACATAAGCATGGATTTTATTGTATGCTATTAGAAATATGAAAAGTTATAATTGAAGTCACTCTTGTCCCTAACCTCATCCTTTCTTCGCCCCGGTTCTCTACTGTTTCTTTCCATCCTACCTCCCCTGAAACTCTGATTCTTCTCTGTTTTTATCACTAGGGTTTATTTCAGGATAGCATTACTATTGGAGCCTAGCATTGTATGCAAAGTGTCCAATTCCCAGTTGAGTAAACTATGCGTGTTACATTTTTTTGGCAAAATTAATGTAGAAGTGAATCGATGTGTGTGTGTGTGTGTAGAGATGCTGAAATACAAGTTTTCCCTACGGAATGTATGTATCTTATATTATCATCATATATTTTAAAAATTGAGCTTTATCCCTGTACTTTTCTTATTTCAACTTATTCATGTCTTTGCTTGGCGTAGTGTATATGGTTTTATCTATGTTTTATTACTGTCATTTTTTTCAAATATGTTCCATGCTCGTTTGGAGTTGGTTTTTAGGTGAGGAGTGTTTAAAAGTGCTCAACTAGTGATCAAAATTAATTCGTTTTGTCGGACCCCTATTATTCTTATTTGTGAGATTAATTTCGTGTTTTCTTACTTATTGCTTACCAGTTTCCTTGGTTTCTTCTCCTCGTTCTGGGTTTTGTTGGACTTCTTTTACATATATATGTATCTATGAAGAATTGTTGAATTACGAGTTTTCCCTCGGGATTTGTTCGTTTTATATTTTTGTCTTTCATTTTGTTGATTTGCAATTAGAACTGACTCTGTATCCTTGTACTTCTTCCTTATTTTAACTTTTTCATTTGTTTTCTTGGTCTAAAATAAATTTTAAAATACCAGGAATTTGAAATTTTAACAGAAACTTGTGGACAAACTCGCGTTTCCTTCACTCTGGGAGCCTAGAAATGCTCAATTGTATGTGATATGTGGATTAATTAATTCCATGTATTTTTCAGTTGATTTATCCGTCTCAAATTGGTGTCATGCATCAAGAGGTCTATAGTATGGTAATCATGTGATGTTCAAAATTCTAACAATGCATCTGCCACGGAGTTGACACTAGGACATTCACTGATAGATGATCATGCTTATTGAGTCAAGTAAATTATCAACACCTATGTTCCATGTAAAGTGTACTAACAAACCTTATATTTGTTGCTGATTTGTGGGGAAGCTTTGAACCGGACTTTTGAAATGAATAATTGTCTAGGCGACCATTTTGTACATGACTGCTCCATTCGAGTTCAATTGGGCTTAAAAGACACTAAGGCTCCGTTTGATACATGACTCTTCCATTTGAGTATACTATTCTCCTCTTCTTAGTCAGATGTATACTTCCATTTCAAACCCTGGTTTCTTGCTTTTGAAAGTACAATTTAGATTTATACATTGATATAATTTATCCTGATAATAATAGATGGATTACCTTTGGGCATATGTTATCTTATATGCTTTTCGTGAGTCTTTCCTTTTTTTTACCCTTTTTTTAAATGGTTTCTTTACTGAGCGACTCGTTCTCTCGCAAAACATTCTTGAACATTATATATTGTGACATGAGAATGTTTGGGCGATTCTCTCACTGTATCTGCATATTTTTCAAGCCTTTGAAGGAAAATTAAATTACTTGGCTGACTATCATTCATAAAGATAAGTTGCAGCCTGTTTTCTTTGCTCAGCGACTTATTTTCTCTCGAAACATTCTTAAACATTATAAATTGTGAAATGAGAGCCTTGGTCGATTCTCTCACTACATCTGCATATTTTTCAACCCTTAGAAGGAAAATTAAATGACTTGGCTAACTATGATTCATAAAGATAGGTTGCAGCCTGATACTGGTGTAGCATGATCGTATTTGTTCCAATGTTGATGATGAGGAGAAGCTCAAGAAGTTATCTTTTATTAATTGTTTTAGTTTATTAATTAGAGATAAAAATTGTAATCAATATTTATTAGGATTATTCCGCGAGCTTATTTTTGGTAGTAGTTAATTAGTAGGAAAATTGTTAGGAGTTTTTGATTAGTAGGATAAAAGCATATACATTAGACCGAGCAAAGACATGAATAAGTTGAAATAAGAGAAGTACAAGGAGAACCTAACTTGCTCATGTCTCATGCTTGAAGGTTTATGATTAGTATGATAAAACCTTATTCATGTCCTTGCATGACATCATATATTTTTTTATTTTTTTTGTTTTTTTTGATAATGGTGTACCCGCAACCATTATCGTTAGGGTGTGCAGTGGGTAAACCACAGGATGCTAGTAGTAACATTTATGGTTTATTCTTTTTTCTTTCCCATTTAGTTTGCATTTCTCCTCGATGTTTGTTGCTACTAGTTTTTAGTCTACGACTCTCTATAAGTGCTGTTTGCAATGAACCTGAGAAGGTAAGCTGTAGCATTTACATATTCGTAATGCTCTGTTGGATTCGCTTAAGATTAGTGATAATGACTGTAGTATTACTGCCCCTTTTTATTATATATATTTGCATTATAGCTTTTTTTTTTTTTTAAAGAACTTTATTTGATTTAAAATGTCATTCTTTCATGGAGATGCAGTTTCTTCAGCGGGTGTTCACCATTGACACAATTGTTAAACCTCTTCCTCCAACAATGGCATACAATGTTTCTCGCAACTTGAGTTTTTTTACACGTATCTTCACGCAGTTCTTTGGTAAGTTGAAATAGATGAATATATTTCTGTGCTACAATCAAAACCTTTAAAAAAGTAGAAAATAAAAAAATTACTATTTTGTTTCCTTTTCTTGCAAAATCACGATATTGAAGTGACCATTATGGAAATGGTTAACTTACTGGTGGAGTGGCTGTTATTGGTTTCTTGGCTTCTTGTTTCAGTTTGTCATCAATCAAATTTAATGTATTCATCTATTCTATGCAGATCCTGAAGGCATTTCGAATGCTCAGAAATCACTTGGTTTAGGACAAGAAGAGAAAGCCCGTCGTGTCCGTTAAAAAACCTTATATTAAATTTTAGCGCATATTGTTGTATTGAACTCTGTTTTGGCTTTGGGAAGACTGTTATACTCGCCTCCAAGTTTGGAAATTATGTCCGAATGTCACTCCATCTGAAGAGTTATGTGACATATCCATTGCTTTATTATTTATGAGCTTAGCTTAAAAGGTGTTTTGTTTTAGTTCAGTTCAAATTGTGTAGCGGGAAGCCATCCTTTACAGTTTTGGCATTGTTCGCTAAATCGAGTATTCTATTTATTTCAAAATTAATATTCAATTGGTTGAAATTTAATTTTTTATTTTTCATATATTTGATCATAACCATTGATTGATAAGTGATTTAGATTACAACGAACGGTTAAGATGAAAAGTACAGACGAAAAGACTACGGAAGAGAGCTTGAATTATCAAATGTATGTTAAAAAACTAAGTTTATAGTTTAAATTTTATTTTCTTTACAGCAAATTCAAATGATGTTTAGGGTCTAATGATTTCCTGCATGCTTCCATACATCCGGCAGATGGAATATTCGTCTCCGTATTCCATTCCTTGTTTTATTGCAATCTTCACCGGTGAATGAATTATCGAACGAACACTGTTATATTGAGCTTCCATTTGATAATCAGCTTAATAATATTCTAGTATTAACTCAACCAACCTTCTTATCCTTTGTCATAATTAAAGTAAATTTTATTTTACACTCCTAATTACCGAGAATATATATAATATTTTAAATGTATTAATTAGTCTTTAGATAGTTAAATTTTTTAATGTCATCTCACTTATGCGTTTCAAATGTTACGTAAATAAGAGTAAAATTATTCAAAAATTATTTTTAATAATTAAGTCAAAATTAGAAATCTCTCGAAAGTTATGTCTATTAACAACTAAGAGCTCAAATAAATTAACAATTTAAAAATATTTTTGTTAGACACTTATTTATACACCACGTAAAATTATATTAAAAATTTTAACGATTTTTTTGATCTAAGTGTATATTAACATAAAAATATAAACTGTTATAAACAAATTAATACAATTAAAATATTAAAATATAAACTAAATAATGATACAAAAATATCCATTAATGATTTTGTTTGTAACTTGATGTTTTAATAATCAGAAATTAATCATGTTGATCTAAGCAGACCAATTTCAAAACAACAAACAACACATTATTAATCGGGTTTGAGATTTAACATGACCAGACAAAATGTGATGATTGGAGGAAGAATTCCATGAAGAGAAGAAGAGAAGAGGGAAGTGAAAGAGAGATTCAATCATGGGTTTCTCTAAAGAAAATCTAAAAGGGTTTGTGTTGGCTCTCCTCTCAAGTGTATTCATAGGGTCAAGCTTCATAATCAAGAAAAAGGGGCTTAAAAGAGCAGCTGCAACTTCTGGTGTCAGAGCTGGTGTGAATTTCAATCTCATTTCTTCTGATTTTTTTCTAAAGATTTGGTTTTTGATTTTCTCAAATTGGTATGTATTTCATTTGCTTCTTGTTTTGTAGGTGTTGGTGGGCATTCGTATTTATTGGAGCCTCTTTGGTGGTTTGGCATGATCACAAGTAATTTTGCTATTTTTTTTTTAAACTCATTCACCGTTGTGTCCAAGATTGTTCTGAAATTCTGTCGGTTCGATTTATGGTGTGATATAGGTTTGGAATTCATTATGATCATATCAAAATGTGCATATGTGCGTATGCATATGTAACTGTTTAATTAGGCTTGTGGTACATGACGAGATATGCTATCCAATTTAATTTTTCTTTTTAATAAGTTAGAGATGTATAATGTTACATTCCTTCCACAAATAGAGTTTCATTTGCAAAATTTATGAACCGTAAGGATAATTTTTATCCATGTTTACCCCTAAATATAATGAATATTTTTTTTTAGTGATGGGATGATAGTGAAATGTGATGTTAAACTTATCGAGATTGTGTCAATTTATGTAATTGTCAGTAGATTTGGACTCTTTTTGTATTAAAAAAAAAATTGGCAAATGTGACTCTTTTTGTTGAACGGAGGGATTAATTAATAATGTCTTTCTGCTATTTTACTCCTATCCATCTTTGTTCAAAGTTTGGTCCAATATTTTTAAGTTTTGGTTGCAACAACAAGCAATACCAGCAAAAGGACCACACTGTATAGTTAAAGTAGAATTTTGGCTATTTACGGACAGGTTGCTGAATTTCTCTTGTTATATGATTTCTGACGTAGTGGTCTTTGGAGAGGTTGCAAATTTTGTGGCATATGCATTTGCCCCCGCAGTTCTTGTTACTCCTCTTGGCGCATTAAGTATTATTGTAAGGTAATTGCAGCCATAAGACAATTTTCTTACTCATTGTTTTATTGCTTTTAAATGTTTTCTTCATTTATCAATTGCAGTACTGTATTGGCTCATTTTATATTGAATGAGAAGTTACACCATCTAGGCATTTTAGGCTGCGTGATGTGCATAGCTGGGTCCATTGTAATTGTTGTGCATGCACCACAAGAGCGTCCTATAACTTCAGTGCAGGAAATATGGGGCTTGGCAACTCAGACGGGTATGTAGTCACTCTCATTACTCCCTCTGTTCGAGAATAAGCTCCATTTTGACTTTTCAAAGTCAATATACGAAATCCTAAATTTTGAATCAACATGAATTCTTTTAATTTGTGTCATTAAAACTGTGAATATTGTAAACTATCTAAAAATTTCCAATAACGAGAACATTTGTTGTTTTCAAACCTTAAACAGATCAAATCAATTTTACATTTTAAGATTTCACAAATTGACTTCTAAAAGTAAAAAATGAAACTCTTTTTGAGGAATGAAGGTATTATTTTCATGTTTTTAGTATGCTCATTAAACCTCTAATTGACTGGATACAATTTGCCTTTCCATTTTCAGCCTTTCTGCTTTATGTAGGATCTGTTGTTGTGCTGGTTTTCATCTTGGTATTCTACTTTGCACCTCAATGTGGGCATACAAATGTAATGGTTTTCACCGGCATATGTTCGCTGATGGGTTCTCTCTCGGTAATTTCTTCTAGTTTTCTAAAACCTTTCAATATTTATCGATTCATCCATCCATTGTGTTATTTTTTCCTGTTGTGGATTTCACGTTTTAATAAGTTCCACAAATTTGCGGGGTATTAATTCCACAAAGTTATTAAAATCTTACAAATGATTTGCTGAAAGGCAATTCAGTTTATGCAGTCACCAAATAATATGTCATATTGTAGATGAAAACTTTAAACCAAATCAGTGAATTATTGTTTAAATATTTTAACCTTAATTTTACTTTGATAGGTCTTGCATTATAAAATTCTGAAAGCTAATTTGCTATGTGCTCCATATAAAAAACTTGTAGTTTTTGTAATAGGTAATCAGGGATCAATTTACCAATGCATTCCTACCTTGAATTATTAGCCTGTTAATTATTCTCTCTGATGAATACTCATTTTTTGAATTTTTTATCCAGCTTGTGTATGGATATTTATTTCAAAGTTGCGTTTAATGCACAGGTGATGAGTGTTAAGGCCCTGGGGACTTCACTGAAGTTGACTTTTGAGGGAAAGAACCAGTTAATCTTCCCCGAAACCTGGTTCTTCGTGATTGTTGTGATTACATGTGTCATAACGCAGATGAATTATCTCAACAAGGTAAGTGGATAAGGACAAGTAGTGTGTTAACATGTCAGTATCAATTTTAGGCGGAACTACAAACTCTTGCTTTTATATGCGATAGATAAAGGGACATTAAACTCCCGCACGCCTTTTCTCTTACGTTGGACTGTTCTCTTTAACTTTTTGGTTCCTTATTTTACTTTGCACAATTTTAATTGTTCAATGAATGTGCAGAAATAATGAGATTGATGTATAATCCCTCCAACTTATTGAGAGTTCTTGTGGAAATTGTTTTCCAATCTTTTACATGTAAAGTGCTTAGTTATTGGTATGACTACCTTTTACTTCCAATTTGGGATTTTCCCCATTTAAAATTAATTTTGAATGAGTGATATTTTGAATCACAGATTTAGTGCCATTCATATTTTTCTTTTATTGTGACAAATAAGCATAAGTATTCAAGATGTTATAGATACAATGATGTCCAAAATTTTCTGTAAAACATTTAAACTATATTTAGAAATATTAATATATTTCAATGGGGGCAGACAATTTTGGGCATATTCCCCCCATTTATGATCCTACTTTCTGCTCTGAGTCTCTGATAATATGCACTTGTTTTCAGGCTCTTGACACATTCAACACTGCAGTTGTTTCCCCTATATATTACGTTATGTTCACAACACTTACAATCCTTGCAAGTGTCATAATGTTCAAGGTAACATCAATCCATTTATGGCATCTTATATTCACACAGTATTTCTTTCTATATGTTGTTGACTTTTGCCTTATTATGGGGTTGAATTTATTAATTGAGATATGGCATCCCCTATGAAAATTGCATCAGAATAGTCAACTTTTTTTTAAGTCAGAAAACTAGGAGTCTACAAATATGCAATGATGTGATTCCAACCAAACACGTAATGAACTCCACTCCCTCCATTACGCAAAAAGAGTCCCATTTGAAATTTTTGCAAACTTTAAGAATATGTTGCAATTCTATCTTTACCCCTAAATATAATGAGTTTTAGTGTATATTTGGGACCGCACTTGTGAAATTATGGGACAATGAGACTATTGTGTCATCATCATTAAAAAATGGGCCCCTTTTTGTGGGTTTAATTTTTCCCCAGCAAATCGGCACTGTTTTTAGAATACAGGTAGTACCTCATATGTGTCCGGTGTCCACTGGGACATCTATTCCATAATGAAAACTCACTAATCACAATGGTAACCTTATTGTATGAATAGGAGCGTCAGTACAAAATCATCAATTTCTGTTTGTTGTTTTTAGACTTTATGCGAGGAATTATCTAATTGTAAATTGTTATGTTTTTTAATATATTTGGGAAATGTCTATTTAAGGATTGGGATCACCAAAACATTGGAAGCATTACATCAGAAATATGTGGCTTTATCGTTATTTTGTCTGGGACCATCTTGTTGCATGCAACCAAAGACTTCGAGAGAAGCCCATCTTTTAGAGGAGGTGTGCCATACAGAGTTATTATTCTTTTTTTTTCCTTTCACTTTTCATCCCATCTCCATTTTCAGTTATTTGCAAATTTCAATATCTCGGAGGTATGTTGCACTTTGTTGGTTAAAAGTTTGAAATAAAATGCAGGTAATAATTACGCACCCTTTTCCCCCACATTATCAGCCCGACTATGCAATGAATATGGGGAATCGAGGCACGAGGAGGAAGATGAGCCGTGTTTGGAGGAAGTTTGCTTAAGAAGACAATAACTGATTTGGAGCTAAATCTTTAGGTTCTGGATAACGAGAATATGGTATAGCAGTTGGTGATAATACATACTACTTTTAGGGTGTGGAACTTAACAGTTCATGCTTGATGGCGTTGGACGTGTTAAAAAAGTTGAGTTTCTTCAACCGTGTCGTAACTGGAGCCTTAGTATTAGTTGATTTCTAGCCTGGAAATGCCTAAATTTCAACGAGCAGCACATGAAGATGTATCTGAGTTGATTTTCCGATCTACCGTAGAGCTCATGGTAGAATGGAGAACTTAGTGGTTTTAAGTAGCTCTAAAGTTGGGTATACAAGTGCAAGAAGTAATTTTTGTGTGCCACTACAATTTTTTTAATCAACAACTCTGTTTTAATATTCATTTTGATTTCTATGACTAAAAGATTAATTTTTCAAATTATGTTCACATAATCACTGGCGTAATTTGAGTTAAAAAGAATAAAATTATTAATTGTTATGAGTATTTTTTAGTAGATTCAAATTTTAGATCCACCTATTAATATAAATTTTCTCCTTTAATTTTAGTATTTAAAGTATTTCTTATTTTTCATTGACCAAACTCTCTGCTGAATTTTCTAATGCACTTAAAATATGAGTTTGTGGGGTGACATTTGATTCAAAACAATAAAACAAGAGTGCTATATCTCCAAGAAAAAGTTGGTTGCCCCGTAAATGAAGATTCTCATTATTGGAATTATGAAAAAAAATAAGAGATATTATGCCACCAAATTTATGGGATGACATTCTAAAAGTTCCACTGGCATCAACAACAATTAAAGAAAAATTGATATAGAACGAAACTGCGAATGGAGTTTTTACCAAAAATGTCGACACACAATCTGGAAAAACATAAAAGAAATAGAAAGCAGACTCAATTTGCATTGTCTGCCAATGGTTTATTTTCTATGACTATCATTGGTGAGCGTCCACAGTAATTGACATGTACAAAAAAATAAGTTTGGTAGGCCTTGGTCGAGATTTGTCAAGACCAATTTTTATTTGAAAAAGATCAGATCGGTCTTTCGAGTTGATCGGATCGGGTCAAGCCAGATTATGTATCTAAAAGTGAGGCCTGTTGAAAACTACCAGTCTTGCACCGATCTTCAATTTAAAAATATTTTTTTAACAATTTATAAGATTATTTAAATTCATTTTTTCTACATATAACTTTCAAAATACATTTATTAAGTTAATAATTTATTATTCTATTTTTATTAAGTTGATTAAAATAATTATTTTATATAATTAGTTATATAGTTATCTTGTATATGTAGTTGTATAGCTAGCTATTTTACCTAATTATTTACTTTATTTAGTTAGTAATTTATATAGTTATTAACTTATTTTTATAATATTTAATAATTTTTATAAAAAGAGTATTAAAGACCAAAAAGAGTATCTTTTTTAATATTTGGTAATTTATGCACACTTTTCATAGGGTTTTTAGGCTTGGGCTCAGGTCATGCCGGTTTTTAACCAGGACTATTTCAAAGATTAGACCTAATCAGGCAAGTCTTCAGGGTGATCTTTCTCCTAATATAGCGTCCTGTTAATCTTTTTTGGTCTTTTGAAAGTTTGGCCCAGTTCTAACAAATTCGGGTTTTGACCAAGTCAGTCCCAGTCCATGCATCGGTCCTCAGACTTTTTGTGTATCTCTACATAGTAATGTTAATCAGGTTAATACAAGCAATCATTTTTGAGATTCAACAGGATTCACATCACAATCAAGTACTACCACGACACCTTATAACAAAGGACATAAAAAATAACACAACAATGTAGGGACAAGTTAGCTCCCAAGATATGACCATTTTGAACCCCAACAAAACTTAACTAATTAATTTGGAAAGTTGTCCAAAATTATTTGCCAATAAATGAGAAACATGCATCCATTATTCCTAGCACATCAAACTTGTGTATTTTATGCAATGTGAATAGTGAATTTACATATCTACCGGTGGAACTATAAAGCTTTTATGTTATGTTCTTGCATACAACATCTAGATCAGAATTCCAGCAAGGGCATGGTAATACATCCCCCCCTGCAGTACAGTGCATGCAACAGTTGGTTGGTGTTTGTCAAAAGATGGGCACCACACTTTTAGACATGGAAAGATGATTCAAGTAGCAAACCATTCAAAGGCAAAACTTTAGGCTCTCGTAGAGTCCATGAAATGGGCAAAAACTGTCGGATTAGAGAATCTCTTTTTTTGGATTTACTCCTTTTGTTTAATTTCCTGGAATCATATTTGTTAGGGTCCTAAAAACCTAACTCCATGCCATGGCACGTTAGCGTGCCAAGGTGTGCCCTAGCATGGTCAAGTGAATTCGGAGGAGTGCACTAAAAAATAAACAAATGAAAGTTGGCACGAGAAGGAGGTTGTCCTTAGAAGAAGGCAGCCATGTTAGTTGGAAAGCAGCCAATTTTGGTTGGATGGTAGCCAACAATGGCAGCCAAGTCTGGCCACAAGTTTTGCTCCTGGTCAAAGGCAGCAAAACTTGAGTATGACTCCTTAGACATGTCGAATGTCTATTCCTGAAAGTTTGATTTTTCTCTTAAGACATACTATAGGGAGAGGTATGAGTACGAGGTCCATGGGTAAGGCAAGGCAGATGGCATGGCCCCTTGGGACACTGCCTTGGCCTATGGGGCATGCTTGGAAAAGCTATGCCAAACACCATTGAGGGGTAGTGCTCAATCACTTCCTTGATATTATGGGATGGAAGCCTACAAAAGCAGCAGCCTAAGCCCAAGGCTAGGTGTTGCATGCCAATGATGAGGGACCTTGTGTGACACCCCCAAATCTGGGCATCCACAC
>JAUMHB010073580.1:0-12918 GCA_032359685.1 Pittosporum tobira | reverse complement strand
TCCCAAAATTAAATTCTGCAAAAGTCAAGAATGTGTAATTATTTTTCCGAGATCTGAAAAAATTATAAATACTGGCACGTAAAACTCAGATGCAGCTTCACTTTTTAACCGTGAGCAAAAAAGCATTAGCAATCGCATACAAATTGAGTTTTGCGAATAAAAAATAAATTGAGCCCAAACGCTACCAAGAGCAAGCTCGAGTTGAGCCAGTCGTCTGGTTTGAAATACTGGCTACTCTTTTTCACACCAAACTGCCTCAATCTTTTAACAGTGCTTTTATTTTAATAATTTATTATTTTTATATATACTTTAATTATCTAATCTAATCTAAATAGTAAAACTAAGCTAGGGTTTTTGTGAAAAAAAAAAAAAGAGAATATTACAAATATAGAACTGAGAGCGCAGGGGAGCCAAAAAAAAAATTCCTTTTTTCATAACATTTTCTATTTTGCTTCCAAATTCTCCGTTCAATCGCGCTTCGTCGACCAGAAAAGGAACAATTATATCCTTCTTCAGCCGATCACTGCTAGAGTATGTTACATCTATTGCTGACATTAGTGTATATGATGTTAAGCTTTTTATTCTTGAAATTTATCGCAATGGCAATTGCATTCCATATGTATGACAATATTCCTATGCGTAGAATTGTTTCTGGGCCGTAAAAAATGTGTCAATTTCTCTTTTAAATGATTAATACGGTTCGTTTCGTGAAAACTGAAACCCTAATACTCATGGTTGCTGGAATTTTAGGAGTTTTAAAGCTTTTTATGGGTGCTATGGCATTATTGTTTACGCAGTCGTGTTGTTCATTGTTATGGAATTGGTCATGAACACTGGAGCGGACAATAACTCTGCAAATGATTTCTATCTGGTAGTTTGAAAATGTTCTCATATTGTACAATAAGCAGAGAGGCCCAGGCACGAAGTCTCCTGTCAAATAGATTCATTGGGTAATTTGGTCTGTATTGGTGCAGTCGTGTCCCTGTTGAGTTCGTTCCGGGTGGAAATAAAGTTATTGAGTGCTTGGAGTTTCATGCTGTAGTATAATATGGTCTCCTAAGTCAATGGCAGAAGTTTTGTGGCATACGAGTAGTAAATATAAGAAACAAGAGAAGAAATGGGAAGCAAAATTAATTTATGTGTGAAAGGTAATGTCAGTAGGAAAAATTTATCAAGATGATGGTTTCGTAGATTTGTTGGAATTTGACTTGTGTACGGTTTTGTGATAGTGTCTTAAATATTTTCTTTAATCCGACTATCTGAGTCATCATCAAACTACACAAAGAAATTTGGTTCCACTATTATGCAAATTTTAATAATACTGCCAGCTGAATCCTAGTGCTCCTCATCTGATCACATGATCTAGACCGAATAGTGAAATATCGTGACAGCTTCTAGGACTTGCTTCTTGTTGCTTATTTCTTTGTGCCTGACATTGCCAAATATTCAAATGAAAATGTGACTTCAGTTTTCCGTCTCATCCCCTTTGTTTTCTTCCATTTTTATAGTGAAGCATGCCTTCAATTCTTAGTATTTCTTTTGCAGTAATATCATATATACTGAATAAATTCTTATTCTATACCAATAGGAAAAAGAAGTCATCGTTGTTGATGCTTGATGGCTGGCATCCCTCCCTCACAATATTCTATCCAGTCTCAGCCGCCATCCCCTTATGGTGGGTATCAAGGGTTGGCAGAAGTGACGCCAAAGGGGGCAGAGGAAGGGGCAGCTACCCTTTTGATTCGTCACCTTCCAGAAGCTATTCCTTATGACACCCTTCATCGCCTCTTCTCCCATTATGGTGCTTCTTCTGTCCGTCCATGCACCGGTGGAAGGTATCAACAGTGTTTTAAATTATTATTTCTCACATTTCTAATTCATATTTATATGATTATGTAATTTTACTTGTGCAGATTGAGGAACTGCGCTTTTGTTGATTTCACAAATGAGGCTTTGGCTCTCCAAGCACAACGCCAGTTTAATGGGTACATTCAGCATCCATATATCTCTTTCTTGAATTTTCATATGGTTTAATTGATTCAAAATTATCTGATATTTTATCTTCGAACCTACAGTGATAGCTTTCTAAACTATTTTCTGATAATATTATTGGTCAGGTTGCGATTTCTTGGTAAAGTCTTGTCAGTGGAGAGAGCTAGCAAACCAGCAGAGGATAATAAACATGTAAAAAGCAAATCTCAGTTAGAGCCGGACCCCACATCCTCAATAAAAGATGCTTCTATCAGTAATGACCCTGGCTCAGGAGCCAAGTTAGGGTCCTCACGTACCGAACCCATTGCTGAGAGACTTGGTGTCAACTACCCATTTCCTCCCCACCTTGAGTATGTCTTTTTTTTCTTCCCCATCGAGTCTTCTACAATTTTTCTTATAATTTAAGCAGAATTTTTTCTTTCTAGTTCACTACTCACTAGGTCCACATTTAGTTTACTAACCTACTTTACCGTAGGTACGCATATCCTCCGCCAGATGGACATATACTTACCAACATTCTAAATGCTCTTATTGCTGTTCCCCGATTCTACACCCAGGTTAACTATAGTTTTACATTGAAGCAACTGAAATTCTATTCGATTTTGTAAATGTAGTGGTTGCGGATCCACCGTTACCCAAAGAGAGAATAATTCCTGCTGTGTAGTTTATTTGTGTTTCATATTTGTTTTGTATGCACCCATTTTGTAGGTGTTGCACTTGATGAACAAAATGAATATTCCAGCTCCATTCCGTATGGCGCTGCCTACTCCGCCGCTACCACCTTCAGTATCTGATCCACCACCACCTCCACCACCACCACCACCACCTGTACCTGGAAATTCGGATTTCTCATATCTATCCAGTGGCGAGTCAGAAATGGAGTCTGAAGAAGAGGTAGTCCCCTGCTTAGTTGCTGAAAGATAGAACACTTGCACACTGTATTATCTTGTTTCAGCACACTCAGATTTTTGTGGAATTAAACTTTCCAGGAAGTTGATGCTGAAAATTATAGTAAAGCTCCAAGAATAGCTAAACCTAGGCGCAAACGCATCAAACGAGAAGCTATTGTGGGGCCCGCGGTCGATAAGGATGTGGCACATGAGGCTGTTGGATTGAAACCTGCTGTCTTGATTCCAAAAGAGATCCCATTGATAAAAAAGAACAACCCTGTCCTTCAGGTCATAAGCTATATTTTTCAAAGAAATTTTTGAAACGATGGTTTCTTTCACAAGTTTTTTTGATGTTGTTTTCAGTGATGTTGCAGATCAAAATAGCTCCTAGACAAATTCATAATGAAGAAAAAGATGAAGGTGCGTCAACTGAATCAGTGGAGCCGGTCGAAAATAATTTAAATCCTAAACTATATGCAACCTTCGAAGAACTGGAGAAAGGAAAGTTGCCTCCCGAAGAAATCTTATCGCTTCCAATGTTTAAGGTATCAGGATTGAATCTATTAGGTGTAACTTAACTTTACAACATGTGCAATATTTTTTTGACATTCATACATTTAATAGAAGTGGCACTAAAATTATACTCTACATTTGCGATACTGGCCAGTGATCGATATGTCAAATTTTGTATACACGCTTAACCAGCCAGCTTTTAGGCATTTAAAGGAATACATGTCAATAATATCTTACAAACCGATATTTGGTTGGGGGGGACTTATTTTATCTGTAACTGAGTTCTGATAAAGCCTTTTTCCTTGCATGCAGAATTATAATGCTGGGAATCCGACTAGTGTGTTGTACATAAAAAACTTAGCAAAAGATGTGGTTGCTGATGACTTCTACTTCATATTCGGTAAGCTCATAAGCTTTTATGCGGAAGAAGCCTGCAATAATTTGAGCTTATCTTTATTGTGATTTGAGTTCCGGTTGATGTATCTTCATTGTGATGTGCTGTAGGAGCATTTTTTGCAAGCATCAGTGCTGCTAAATCTAATATGAGCATCAAGTTAATGCAGGTCATATATCTTGATCTAGTTTTAACGTGTTGTACTCTAGCCATCCAAATAATTGGCTTTAAAATGCATGTATGAAACAATTTCTTTTTAGTTTGGCTTAAATGTATTTTTGACCCTGTGTTGTTATCACTTTTAAACGTTGAACCCTGAAAAAAAAAAATTTTGAAATTGAACCTCCATGTTCGTTCATTTTTTGAAATTAAACCTTCCGACGAGTTCAATTTCAATTTTGGCCGGAGGAAGGGTAAAAATGTAATTTCACATCACTTAATGCCCCTTTAAAAATTTGCATCGCCGGAAAAATTTGAATATTCCGGCCAAAATTGAAATTGAACTCGTCAGAAGGTTTAATTTTAAAAAATGTACGAACATTGAAGTTCGATTTTAAAAAAAATAAATTCAGGGTTCAATGTCTAAAAGTGATAACAAAACAGGGTCAAAAATACTTTTAAGCCTTTTAGTTTTTAGTTACAAAACTAAGCTTCAGGCTTGGTATTTTGACTTGTGAATTGTGATTCTGATTTCTGATAATTAGGCAAGCTATTATTTGAATCCAGAAAGTCACTTAGTGAATTAAGTACATCATAATGCAGGAAATGCTGAATATTTTTTTGGGTTTCAGGAGGGAAGAATGAGGGGTCAAGCTTTTCTTACGTTCCCGTCTATTGAACTTGCACATCATGCTTTGGTATGTTTATCATGTAACGCAGTAATAGGCATATTCAAGTTACTTTTGTTACTTGTGTATATACTTGTATCTTTATTTATGTTCCTTTTTCATTTTTTTGTACATCTTTGCTTTTGCTCCTGAACTTATGTGGTTTATGTTTGACTCTTGGTTGCAGAATTTAGTAAATGGTTATGTCTACAAAGGCAAGCCCATGATTATCCAGTTTGGTCGCAATGCTTCAGCTGCCAAATCATAAAGAAGAAAAATGTTTAGCTGTTTGATCACCGAAAATAATTCCCGTTGGCTATTTTAAACACAGGCTTGAGGTCTCCCTCTGGCGTCATTTTGGAGTGAAGATGGTGAGAAAGCTGGTGGCTGATTTGGTGCAACTGTGTGAAGAGCATGACAATACAAACAGCACTCTTTTATGCAGACACTGCGGGATGAGTTTTCATGCTCATCTTCTGCCATGTTTGGATGATAAGGACTTCATTATTTCCAGAATATAAGCTAACACACTAACCTAGATATTTTGTGTATTGGCTGTCATGTTATTTTCCCTTCAGACAAGCTAATCTCTATAATTTATGTGAGATACTGATGCTTATGTTACAAGATTATAACTAATGAAATGTATAATCAGGTATTTTCAACAACATAAGTTGATATCCCTTCTATACTAGTTGCTTGTGGGTGAATATGCGTATACGGGGTTGCAATGATTCACATGATTCTCTGCGCACTCTTTATGTTTCTGTTTACCTTGATTCGCAGATATACATGTCACATGAAATTTTGTAGTAATTCTTTTCGGGCATCTGAAAGAATTGAGCCTTAAGTTAAGTTGAAAAGAGTTATTTCTTCTGTTTCAAAATATAATTCGCATTTTTGACTTTATTAGAACATTTTAAAATCTAAAATCGATATGAATTCAATAAAAATGTGAAAATTGGCCAGTATTTAACACATACAGATTAGGAAACCTTGAAAAACCTGCAAACGCTTCTGAAGAACCAAAAAACAAGAAAGATTAGAAAAGGATTCAATGGCTCTAGGAACCCATAAGATTTATCATTAATTTCATAAAAAGCAAAGAGACGTGAGAGCACAAATGGTGTTAAATGAATCATTCACTTCACTGCTTCACATATGAAATACATGGATTGATTGTTACTTTTCCTTGTAAAAGAATACTAATTTGGCTGGTACATTTACCGGCCAATTAATGCCATATACCCAACACAACAGCGATGCTAACAAGAACCAGTAGTGTCCCGTCCCCTCCAGGTAAAATGGATGATGACCTGCACGACACAAACATGTGGATAAAGCTGAGGCACAATATCAATCCCTTTTTATAATTGTTTTCTTATTCCTTTTCTATAAGCTTTATAATTTTTTTTATCTTTTCATTAATGCAAGTAGCTGGAGTTGGATATAGTGGACATACCTATGTTTCTTCCTGGATTTATAGATGTATGCCATTACTGGAGGGAGGATGCCAAAAAGAAAACAATTCGCGTAGATACCAGCAAAATCAAGAGCAGCCGAAAAGGTTGAGCGAAAGAAAGATGCCACGAAAACTGGGACAGCAAGTACAAGTGGCATTACAATGCTCTGTAACAAGCTAAAAACTTGCTCCAGTTTAGCTTCTAAAACAGGAATGTTTCTTAATCCACTATATGATATCCTCCCAACATCTCGTGAATAGTTAACAAACCCAACTTTTCCATCCCCGCTTTCAACACAATCCTTCTGCGACTGATAACTGTTTTCTCTATTTGTATTTGATACCAGAAAAATTAGCTCTATGGTATCAACGACCTGTTTGGGAAAGCTAACAGCATACCCTATAAAGCTGGTTGCCAAAGCTGAAAAGGCAAAACCTTGAACTGCTTTCAAAGCAGACGGGTTAACTGAAAGTAGCAGTGAAATAGGATCCTTGGACGAAGATGCAGGATTAGCTCCAGTAAGCCCTAAAACAATCAAATTCCACGACAAAACCATGGCTAAAGGAATAAATCCCCCTAACAAAATTGCTTTTCGAGCCTCGTTCACAGTATTACCCGCAATTTTACAAATAAAAGGTGTGATTACATGAAATCCCAATGTAAGTACAGTTACCGGAATAGCAGGCAAGATTGAAGAAAGACCCCAAGAAGCATGTAAAAAAGAGTGAAGTACAGATCTTCTCCCCACAGATAAACCAATGGCTACAAGCGAACTTATAGAGAAAAGCATTATGAAGCATAGAAATCTGTTGGCAATATCCGTGGCCTTAAATGGAAAGAGGCAGATTATATTTCCAGCTATAAAAGGAAACAAGGCATTGGCAATTACAAGATTTAACCATGGAATCCACTGAGAGATAATTGAACCTATGCCTGAAACGCAGGCCACCAATAAAGAAAAACTTAAGGAAGCATACACTAGAGCAACAAAAGAACCAATATGAGTTCCCAAAGTCTTTGTTGCAAGGGCAGTGAAGCTCACCTCTTCAAGATTGTCTTCCTCCATCACTGCAAAGCTGAGCTCTGCCACAAGAAGAATTGAGGAAATAACATAAATCCATGAGAGGATGATGGTGATTGTTGATGGAAGAGGCCCTGATTTTATGGTTGCTGCGGGTAAGCCCAGCATTCCAGGGCCTACAGCAGTGCCAATGATCAAAGTAACAGCAGCCCAGAAGCTCTTCTCCTGCGTTTCCTGTTTGATTTCTTGAGTTTTTGGGTATTTGCCGAAACTAATAGAACCATCAGCAGTAATATCATTCTCATATTCTGAATTGGTCGAAATGGCTGAGATGTAAAACTTTTTGGACCTTGTAACGAGGGATAAATTTTGGCTGGTAAATGTGATTAGAGAAGGCTTATATAGTGCTAGCTTGCTGGGGAAGGGGAACTTTTGGAGTGGGATTATATGATAACAAAAAGGCTTAGTATTGATTTTAAGAGAGTTAAGTATCCATTGGTGGGAAGAAGCATACTGATGTCCATGACTGATCATGTTTCTTTCAGTTTGTTCACTTTAAAGTCCTGCATTAACACCATTTATACAATTCAGTGCTTTTAGCAAGTTAGGTGCTGTGGTATTATAGTACTACACATTTTAGAGGAATAAAAATAATTCCCCAATTATAGGATCTTGCAGGTGGTTGATTAAATTTTTATGTTTAAGGTACATGGATCAATTACAAACTAAAAAGGGACTTAAATTACAGTGTGAGGATTTTGTGTTTTTGTGTGTGTGTGTTGTGGTGGCTGTGTGTTGTGTTTTTGGATGAGGTTTGGGGTTTGGAACATGGACATCAATAAAGAGAGCTTGCAATTTAGCAGAGTAGCAGACAAGATGAGAGTAAAGAACTGGAAAAATGCAGATATATTTTTCCATTTTATGAAAAGGGAAAGTAGCCACATTAATTAATGCAAATATAGAAATACTTGAATTTTCAGCTAGGAATAAAAATTGCCCAACTATTGAATCAAACAGACGAACAACACCACAAACAAACAAAATGTTCCTCATATGGTTTCTTATGTTAGTAAGCAAACGCCAAATCATAAACAAACACTGGGAGAACGAGAAACCTGCTTCTTCTTTAGTAGTCTACAGGTTTTGCCTCATGGATTAACCACCACCTGCCTCTTCTTCAGTAGCATTTCTTTCTAGGGTTCTTCTTTCCTCTGTCATTATAATTTCTTCACGGTGAGTTGGTGAGCGACAGGTCTTCATTTTGATCCCTAAGTTAAATCGGTAATTCTATCAACGAGTATTTAATCCTAATGAAATGGAAAATCTTCTGAGCGTTTTATTTTTATTTTTGGAAAGTAAGAATATTTTGAGTTATTTCTGACTCAAAATATTTTAAGTATTAGACCCCAAATTTATGTTTGTAAGCTATTAAATAATTTTTATTTTAGTTAAATTACATATAAACAAATACATTTCACTAGTACTTCTGGGCTTCTGGCATCCATTTCCAAAATAAGTAGCTAAACATGCATATATTTTTATTTATTTTTATTATTATACAATTATACGTATCGAGTTTAAAATTTAAAAAAAAAGTCCATTTAATCGATTACAAATAGAATTTGAATATTTTAATTTTTTTATATATCAATAAAAATAATAATATAAAAATGTCCAAGTGATCAATTAAATTTTATAATATACTTACATATATTTGTTAATATTTTGAGTCGAACACGAATTAAGACTAAATAACTTAGTTAAATTTAAATGCTAAAAAAATATAAATCAATAATAATGAAAAAATATAACTCAAGTTAATAAAATTTATTTACCAGACCTCTTAAAAATTTTAAAACCTCAATTTTAACCATGATAAAATTTCATTGACCCAAACATGTATATTGATATGGTATTCTATTTTTTATGTTTAACTTATATTATTCTAATAATAAAATATATGCATGTTAAAAAAATATTTATTTATCTAAATTACTCTTTATTTTTTACAAATAAAATGGATAAAGAGATAAGTTAAATAAAAATAGAGAATTTAGTGGAATAATTAGCTTTATATTTATAAGAAAATATTTATAATTTCAAGTAAAAAGGTATTAAAAAATTATAATAAAAAATAATTTAAATAAATAAATTTGAAAAAATTATAAAAATATAAATTAAACATATAAAATAATAAATTTTATTTTTCATCGTTTAGATTTTAGACTCTGATTTCCCGTCTAGAAATCAGAGCTTCTCTAAAAAACCTTTATTACTTAGGCACCTCCAAATTATTCATAAGCCCAAAGGCCCCAAACCCCTTTTTTTATGATAATGCAACGGCCCCAAACTCAAAATTTCCAAATCAGTCCAAACTCTAGAAAATAATAATAATAATAATAATAATATAGATGTGATGTGATGGATGTCGGGAGGACTCAGAGGAGGTGGCGTAAAACTGGAGGTACCTGTCAAATATTGCACCCAGACCAGTACCATATCAGTCCAAAATCTATAAAATAAAATGATCCAGGCGGAGCCACGTGGGTCTAATTTGTGCTATTCACGTGCGTCCTTCCTTGACCTCGCAAATAATTAGGCTCCCAACCTCGAAATTACTACAATAACCCTTTTTAATCTTAATAATACGAAGTATCCATATTTTTTGGGTATGTTTAGTATAATTTATTTTATAATAATTTAAAATCTATTTTATAATTTAAATAAATTATAAATTAAAAAATATATATACATCAATTTTTAAAATTAATTGATAATATAAGTTACAATTAACTAATAATTTTTTTAAATTAATAAAAATAATTAATTTTTAAAAATAAATTATAATCAATTTCAATAAGTTAAAACAAACAGATTTTTTATGTACTAATTTAAATGTCTAAATTTTTATTTATGGAATGAAATTTAAGAAATTTTAAAAAATATTTTTCAGTTGTATTTTAAACAATTTTTTTATATGTGTAATATATTTATATATTACATTTTTAATATATTTAATAATATAAAAAATAATATATAATTATATTTTTAAAATATCATAAAATTTGCGCTAAATGTTATAAAAAAAAAATATCTAAATTAGAATGGAGTGATTATAAAATATTTGTTATTGTAAATTTTTAACAAGAAAATAAAATTGTAAATTATTGATAATAAATAGATAAAATTAGACCAATGATCGACTAATAGTGGTCGACGAGACAAAAATAAATATAAATAAATAAAATAATAGTAGCAGTCAACGTCTTCAGTTTCAGTCGGCAGGACAAAGGACACTAACATTGTCTTTTGACGACAATTTGATTTTTTTTTTTTCCGATATTAAAGAAAGTGTTTGATTTTGAATAAATTATATAAATTATATTTAATAATATTATAATTTTAAATAATAAATTAATAGTTTAAATGATTGATGATAAAAAGAATTTTTTTTAAAATAATAAAATTAAAATAATAAATTATAATATTTAGAATAATAGATAAAATGATAAATTATAATGTTAAATTAATAATTAAAAAATAATTATATATGATAAAATAAATATAATTTAAATAATTTAATAGACTAATAGTGGTCGACCAGACAAAAATGAATATAAATAAATAAAATAATAGTAGCAGTCAACGTCTTCAGTTTCAGTCGGCAGGACAAAGGACACTAACATTGTCTTTTGACGACAATTTGATTTTTTTTTTTTCCGATATTAAAGAAAGTGTTTGATTTTGAATAAATTATATAAATTATATTTAATAATATTATAATTTTAAATAATAAATTAATAGTTTAAATGATTGATGATAAAAAGAATTTTTTTTAAAATAATAAAATTAAAATAATAAATTATAATATTTAGAATAATAGATAAAATGATAAATTATAATGTTAAATTAATAATTAAAAAATAATTATATATGATAAAATAAATATAATTTAAATAATTTATATTTTATATATATATATATATTTATTTATTTATTTATTTATTTATTTATTTAAAATGTTGTAATTATATTAGAATGTTTAAAAAAATATTTTAATCTTATTGTAATTTCGCAAAAATAAACAATTGTAAGAGATAAGGAAACATGTGCACACGCGGCGTCATGGTGAAGGAGAGATCCGTTATCACCGTTGGATTATTTTGTGGATAAAGCAAATCTTTTTTGTACTACGTCATATTAGGTAGCATGTTCTTAACCAACACCACCTTTTATCCTTTTCCGCCATTTTCTCTCCTCGCAACACTTCCATCCTAATCTCCCCTGTTGCCATTTTCAATTTTTTCTCTCTCCACACCCTTTTCTTCATCTAAACCCCAACCTTTGAGTTCATCTAAATAACCATTTTTATTAGATTTTTTAAGTTTAGTTTTGAAAATTTTGGAGGCAAGAAAGATGGCAAAAGTTATGACCAAGACTAATGTTTTATCTCTTTCTGATAATAATGGTATTATTCATCATCGTCATGAACATAGGAGGCTATCATCTGTAACGATCCCTACTAATAATAAATCAGCCAATGTTTCTCTCAAACCTTTGGTCCTCAGATCTTCATCATCCCCAAGAACCAATTTTTATGGCGGTAGACTCGTTAGAGACACACCCACTACAGGGTTTAACAAGAAAGCTGCTAGTGGTTCGGCTAATGCCCAGGTTTGTTATCCTCTTTATCTTAATTTATCATATTAATTTGTAGCCGGAATAAGTAGTTAAAATACTTTTCAAGTTTAATTCTTTCAGGCTGCTCTGTTATTGTTTTATTGCTGAGTGTTTTAGCTGTTTATGGATTCAAATTATGGGGACCAGATCCTTTTATCACGGATTCTTTAAATACATCCTTAATTGGTTCTTATGCTTTAAAAAATTGAAAATTAAAATTGTCCTTAAAGTTAGTTTATTTCAACAATATTATGATTATGATATTTTTATCTCAGATTTTCTTCAAAAAATATTGTGATTTTACTAGTAACCTCTTTTAAAAATGGTATGTCTCAATTTTGCAGATTTTATTTTTTACTCATTTATTATGCCTTTGTAAAGGTTTCACTTGAATCCTGATTTAACTTGGGGATCCATCTGGGTATCAATGAATGTGTACAGATGAGCATTGGAATCGGGAAAGCTCAAAGATGGTGGGAGAAAGGGCTTAAAACAAACATGAAAGAGGTGGAGGGTCCCCAAGACCTTGTGGAGTCTCTGCTGAATGCAGGGGATAAATTGGTGGTTGTTGATTTCTTCTCCCCCGGTTGTGGAGGCTGCAAAGCTCTTCATCCCAAGGTTTATTTCCACAAGGACCACAACTTTTATTACTTTCATTTGAGTTGATGAATTTGTTGTCCAGAAATGCGCAAGAAATGCGCAAAAAACAAAAAAAAAAAAAAAAAAAAAAAAAAAAAAAAAAAAAAAAAGAACAAAGTATCAAGAGATCTGGTGATGTGGTCTTTGTTGAAAGGAGTAAAATCTTTATATTGATTCAAATCTTTGTGTTGGCAGATATGTCAATTGGCAGAGATGAACCCAGATGTGCAGTTCCTGCAGGCGAATTATGAGGAGCACAAATCCATGTGCTATGCCCTCAATGTCCATGTTCTCCCCTTCTTCCGTTTCTATAGAGGGGCTCATGGTCGTCTCTGCAGCTTTAGCTGTACCAATGCTACGGTTAGTTTCGATTTCCGAATGCTTTTTTCTAAATTTGGCAGAACTCACAGTAGTGCACTTCCTTCCTTTGGCTAAAAAAGTCCCATTGAGAACTTTTGCAATTTTAAATGAAATATGTATTTTCCTCCCATATTTACCG
>JAUMHB010073569.1:0-12921 GCA_032359685.1 Pittosporum tobira | reverse complement strand
GGCCTCGATCAAAAATCAATTTTAAGTTTCATGTTAGGCTTAAAGGTATTTTTGACCCTGTGTTGTTATCACTTTTAGACATTGAACCATGAAAAAAAAATTGAAATTGAACCTCAATGTTCGTATATTTTTTGAAATTAAACCTTCCGACGAGTTTAATATCAATTTTGGCTACAGGAAGGGTAAAAATATAATTTCACATCACTTAATGCCCCTTTAAAATTTTGCATCACTGGAAAAATTTGAATATTCCGGCCAAAATTGAAATTGAACTCCTCGGATGGTTTAATTTCAAAAAATTTACGAACATTGAGGTTCGATTTCAAAAAAAAAAAAATTTCAGGGTTCAATGTCTAAAAGTGATAACAACACAAGGTCAAAAATATTTTTAAGCCTAAAATTAATAAAGAATAGTCAACTGTAGGGTAATAAAGATTATTTCCTCCTTTCTAATTGAACCCCTAATTTAAAGTGAATTTTTCCTTAAAAGATTTACTCTAGTATTACTCATTTCGTCTCATAAAAATTATAACACTTATATTTTTAAGACGTTTCATAAAAATTGTAATTTCTCTTTTTGAAAAATTTAATAATATAAATTGTCTAAATTATCTTTATTTTATCAAATATAACTCATCATTTCAATTATTATTCCCTTATTTAAAAACTATAATATCAATAATATATCTCACAACTTCAATCACTATTCTCCTTTTTAAAATTATAATATTACTATTTTAATCACTATTTTTAAAATATATATATAACATTAAATAAATTTTTTAAATTTAGTAAAAAAATAAAATGTTGCGATTAAATTAATAGATAGGGAATATATATTTTCATGTTTATTTGTCACAAAGTCGGGAGCTATGACCAAACTCTGGTGCTACTGCTATCAGACCCTGGTCTTCAATTTAACAAGGAGATAAATTGACCGGAAAACGATGCACATGGGTGGGGGTATAGCCTTTGATTCCCCCCGCCCCCAACTACAGTATACAAAAGCTGAACAAAAAAATGATGGAACTTAAGACCTTGTGAATTAAGATTTTCTGTGCGAATATGCGCTGGAGAAGAAGCTGTTATTATTCTGTGCTGATGTACTCTATTTGCCAAGTTTATTGCTTCATATTTGCAAAACTTCCCTAACAAATAATCTCTCTAGCTGTTTCCTCTTGGCTTTTGCTTTCAGTACTGTGGATTGTTCTCCCAGCAGTATTTCCTCAGGGTACGGATATGGCTTACGCCAAAATACCAGCTATTCGCCCCCAGGTTTGGTAGCTACACTATTTGAATTGTCTTGTATAGTAGAACGTTTTATTGTGTTGGAATTATATAAATATAATATTATATATTTCTATCAAAACAAATTATTTATAAATTGACAATTTAATAAACTGAATAATACAAATAAAATTATTTTTATTTTTTTTGAATCACACTTGTTCATCGTCTATAAATAGATTTGCTCAATATAAAAAACTCGTATGCAAATCAAGAGGAGAAAACTTGTACGGACTCCTCTATGACGGTCATAAAAAATTAAATGACTCTCTCAAAGGTCACTTTGGCTGGCTTTCGTTCTGTCATATATGTGTGGTTGAATTTCAGCATATAAAGTCATTTCATTTTCTCTTGGGGTCCAAATATATTGAGTTCTAATGGTGATAAACCCATTGGGCCAAAACGTGATGATATTTAAAGCCCTTTGGTTCAATTGAATTTCTTGCAGTTATTAAGTTTGTTCTTTATCCATATATAACTCAAAACACGAGGAAAAGTTGGTTTCCATTATTAATACAATGCAATGCATGTGTAAAATATAATGGCAAAAACACCAAAACGGTCCCTGTTGTCTACTGTGGATAGCAAGCACATCCATTCTGTTGGAATTCTGGCAACTCCAATTGAGTAGTCTGAGTTGTAGATGACAATGCAAAACTCACTTTTAGATTTAATGACTTCCGAATGCTGTCTTGCTTCCTCAGACACGGTCTCAACTTATCAACTTTTTCAGGCAACGCTGATCTTTTTTTGATCACCTCAGGCCACGAACGAGCTTGTGAAGGTGTAGTGAGACCCTTATCAGAGTCCTCTCCCTGAAAAATTGTCGGTACACATTCTGCAGAAAGTTTCTTAAGACCTTGGACATAGTTTTGGTGCTTGGGTGTTATTCCAGAGCATGACTTGGCGCGATGATTATCCTTGTTCTCCTCAAAGTGATTTTGTTTTTCACGAGCTGGATTGCAGCATTTGGCCTTTAACAATTCATACGTTGTGCGATCAGGAACAATGTAGAAATCTTCCCCCGGAACAAGAACTGATCCGGGCCGGACCACATTAATCCAGGGAACCTTAAAAAAATTGGGCTGGACAATGGAGTGTCAAGGGTTCTTCTTCATGACTTACTGCAGCCGTTATGGGCTTGTTATGGATCTCCACATGCCTACCCGGATGCACTAATTTTAGAACACATTTGTCCCTTTTTGAAGTTCCCATATAGTTTCTTAAGGAATGCAGAAAACTCAAGGGGGAGGGAAATGATAATGTCTATATCCTCTTTTTATAATTTTCCTTCAGGTGATAGCATTGTTGATTGGTTGGAGAATCCTATGGAAGAGAATATTTCCACAAGTTGAGGTCTCTATGTTCCATCAATTTGCTGTAATTGGGTAATCTTGATTAAATATAGGATTAATAACGTATAGCGGTAATACTAAAGGATCTTTGTCTTGTTTTGAGACAAGTCTTGATAGATTACTGAAGTTTTATCTGTTAAAAATGGTGTACAGGTGTCTTGTTCTTATCTTTTTGGTGATTCCGAAGCAAACAAACATCTTCTTTTGCTTTTGGGACAAAATCTTGATACATTTTGAGTTTTCTTTGTCCTTTCTTAAATTGTGAGCTGACATTGTAAATTTAAGAATAGGTTTTTCACCTAATTTCAATAGTTGATGATCGAGAAGATCAGATAGAGTGGGAGTTTCATCATCCGCCATAATTTTTGTAACCTTCTCCTAACTATTGTAGTGAATGGAGGATATCTATACAAATGGTATTGACATTCATCCACTACAAATTGTAGTGGATAGTTGTTACTATAAAAGCTTCCATCCATTATAATTTGTAACGGATACCTGAAAAATTCACGTATCATATCAAACCTTTAAATAATTGAGATGGGGTAGAAAGATTAATTCTTACAACATCAACTATAGATATGGTCCTTCTTAAATACCCCTATATAGCGAAGGATGTGTGCATGATGATTTTAAGAAAAACTAAATGTCAAGAAAGATCGAAATTATAATAACAATAGAATATAAAAAATAATTGCGTTTGTTTGGTTCAACATCAGCTTTTGTGTAGGCGTTTGCCTGCTAAACTCGTCATATCAAAAATTTTATATTGCATTTATCGCTACCGCAAAAGTTCCAAATGTGCCAAGCATGCCCAAAATGTACCAATGATTTTGGTGTTTTGGTGATTTTAGCTTAAGAATTCACATACCATTATAGTCTTACGTCATATTTCTCACACGGTTTTTTTTTTTTTTCGGAAATATATATTAATGTTTAATATATATTGTGTATTATTGTATTACTAGCTAGGTGCCGACAGCCGACATGGGGTCAAACAAGCCTCTCTAATGAGGTGATTAGTCAGAACAGCGCCCTAAAAAGATAAAAATACAATCTCTTTTGAGTTCGGAACTATGCAATAGCTGTAACCACGCATGCAGTTACCAACGTATGAAATAACCACGCATGCAGTTACCAACGTAGTTGGCATTGTGGATGATCAAGATGCACTAATTTGTTTTATTTTGGCACCAAAGGGTATATCTTTATATAGCTACTCCCCCTTCTACACGTCCCCAAATTAAAGGTACGTTTCATAATTAGATTTCTTTCTAGATTGCATATTTTTCTAGATTTAAACAATAAATTGACATAAAATTTCTAATATGCTCTTGCAATATGCCAAAGAAATTAAGTGTCATATCACAACAACGACATTTTTAATTAATGTTAATAATATGTTTATACAACTAATTTTCTTACTTAAAAATTATCATTTTTATAGTTATTTTTAATTTTATAATGGTGGAAGTAACGATTTGGAATACATGTGATTTATATGTCATTAACTACTTAATATTTGTCTCTCTGAGTCTTTGTCAACACCTGAGAAATGAGACAATTGTTAACTAGTTAATGTCTCAGTTGTAATATATTTCGATTTATGTCTTTATCATAAATCGACACAAATCTGAGTTCACTACTTATTATGGTCTTAAAAATTATATATTAGGAATTTCATGTTGTCGTTGACTGTGGTAATTATTAACGTCTAATTGTCTTGTACCCTAATAAAACTAGGGTTCTTGATACCCAGTATCTCGGTATTTGAAACACGAACAATACGAGAGGTTATTGTTTCATTCTTTTTTCTAATACTTAAGTTAATACCAAGAACAGTAAAGACACCAAGGTAGTTCTAAGTATACGAGAGTGTATAAATCACTTACTACGCAACAGAGATGGTAAGGTTTATATAAGATCACCTACCTTGATTATCAAGCTAGAAAATTAGTGAGAGGCGGTATATTATTACGATTTGTCCAAACTAGATTGTAAGACGTATATGTAGATTTATCCTAATACAAAGATATAATGGATTATGACTCATATTATTAATGTAATCGCCTCTAAGACAACATAAAGGGATTGACCAACCAGTATTACAGTTACCCGGTTCGTATGGCTGTTGTTTGGTCAAGCCCGAGCCTAGGCTAGGGCCGAGGGTTACCTCACACCCTAGCCCGTTTTAGGCCGGATTCTAACATATGTCATCAACTATGTCTCCCTATAAACAGCTGCAAAGTGTTGTACTGTCGATTGGTTAAATTCTCATTTGTGATTTATCTCGATTTGTGTCTCATCACAAAGCCCAGTTCACCACTTTTGGTCAACTATAGATAGACTCGTGCATTTACAAGTAGTTCAATGGCATGGATGACTCAATAGCTTACTTGGGGAGACAAAACAACGTCTTCTAGGCCAAACTTCGACCTAAGCAACAAATATCCACATATCATTATGCCATTCGTGTCTGGTATCCTACAAGCTCGAGCCATAGCAGCACATTATACACCCAAAAGAACAATAACTAAAACAAATCAAAATACCAAAATATATGGTTCCTTGTTATGGGTGTCAAATTCATGGAAGGGCGGGTTGCCAAAAGTGATATAATCATGTAGCAGTTACCTATATAATTTTCGAGCCAAAAGGAAAAGGGTATCAAGCCCCTAAAGCAATTGCAAGAAGAGAAAACAACTTATTCATTATAACCAGAGTAAAGTTTAAACATCCTGAAATCCGATAATTAAAACAATTCCAAAATAAATATGATCCGCAAACAAATTAATCCCAATCCTTAAGCTGATTTGGTATAGAAACGGATGCCGACAGCCACAACCAAGATGATAAGTGGAACTAAGAATTGGAGAAGCTTGATGACGAACTCTGATGTCTTGTCCTGATTGTATTCTGGCTGCTTTGGCGGAGTATACATGGTCCTGGAGGGAATGCTAGCTCTATCAACGTTTCCAACGTAAAACTCATCCAGCATTGCCCTTGCACAGCTACTGTGTCCCACATCTTCAAAATCATCAGTTGCATCTTTTCCTGCAAAAGCAACCGCCATTAAGCCGGGGCCCTATGTACTATTCCCTCCTTTTTACAAAAAAGAAACTCATTTGCAAAAAAATAAAATAAAATATTGTTCCACAAAAGAGTTCTCTTTTAAATAGTGATGGTAAAAAATGACACCATATCTTCGAGTTTAATGCCACAATTACACCATCATGAAACCACTACTATACCAACCCTCATTATATAGGAGAAAATACGAGTAAAATATATACTTGACGTTTGCAAAATTTTCAAATGAGACTCTTTTGTGGAACGAATGGAGTAATCAACATTGCAACATATTATAGTACCTATGGCTGATAACAGAACCTCATCACCACCTGGATGGTCCTCCAAAAACTTTGTCACATCATATACCTGCTCCAACGCATCAAAATTCAAAACATGAATCAAATTTTAAAAACTAAACACATAAAAATAACACATGCAACACAACTAACACTAACAAAGTAGCATGAGGAAGATCACGATCAATTAATTAATCCATGCCATACATATGTCAGCTGACTTTCTGCACAGGCCCAAATGGGTTTGTTCATTCCATGCTCAGGGTTACTTTCTAACACCAGTATATGTCTACTAGTATAAAGCTGAGAAAGATGTACCATATGTGAATATGTACCCCTTGAGAGTTGCATTGATACCTCATTATTTGTGTTGCTGCCCTAGTATTCTTTAGATGTGTTTGCTTTAGACAAGCACACACATACTATATTCGGAAATGTTTACAATAATCCAGGTATAAGGAAATAAATAGGGTACAATATTCATTTTATGCATGTTGACAATACATTTAATATGGTGATACTTTGGCCATAGAACCACCATGCCTAGGATTTAGGAATTGTACAAATCAAACAACTAGATTACCACCTTTCTCAGGCACACATCTAAATATATGCAACAGGATGGTGCCTCCTGGAGTGTTTCAAGTACATGTGTGCAGATCAGCAGACTTAGTAATCAGCAAATAAGCAGATATGACATAACGGAAATAATTGTGGTAATATAGCAACCACTAAATTAATTGAACCAAATTATTTTAAGTCATAATAGTTCCTTCCTTGCTGAAGAAATGCTCAGTCACAATACAAATTTCCTTCTTAATAGAACATAGGATGCACTATCTATTGCTATCAGAACCGGAACGAGCAGTAGAACCATCAAATCAATTCAAAGCATCTCAAACAATCAGCAGTGCTTGAGCACGAAATGTTCCCTTCTAACATGTGTCTAAATCAGTTGAAAACATAGACCATCAATTTGAAATGGGAAGTATTACTAATTGGATGATATTTCTAATGGGAAGCATTACTCTAATCAGGAGTCAGGACCTTTCCGAAGTTTCCCTATTTATTCAAGCAAATGACATAGAACGATAATATAGTTCAAACATATGTAAAGTCGAAGAGTGCTCATTTCCACATCTTCTTTACCTTAATTCTATTTCCTTCAAACTTTAATATCTAAATCTCAAAAGACTATTGTGAAAACCAAAAGGCTGAATCTGTTTCTGGCACATCTTAAAAAAGACAAACTCTCATCTGAACCTAAGTACCCAATTCACAGAGCTAGGGCAAGGCGACTATAACATAGGCTATGTTTGTGTACAATTTTGCATGGAGGATTGGACTGTTTTCTACTCCTTTATAAATGTAATTACTGTGTAAGTGCTTTGTAATCCCTAAATTAGTCTCAAGGATTACAACCATGGACTACTTTTTTCTTCCAAAGTCATTTGATACCTCAAACGGTGGTACTATTTATTATTTAATGCCAAGTCTCTCATAGGATGTTCTGTAATCCTCCTTTTGATGTATCAAATGACTTCGGAAGGAAAAAAATAATCCATAGTGGTAATCCTTGGGACCAAAGGATTACGAAGCACTTACATAGCGCTTGCATGTACAAAAAAGTAGAAAATAGTCCAATCCTCCCGGCAAAATTGTAACATAGCCTTTGGAGTGGCAGCAGCAACATGGAAAATGCTACGGTTGAGAGCATTACCACAGCATGTGGTCTATGCAAATATAAATTGTATTTCTGAGTTTCGTACTATCTAACAGTTTCAAGTTGTATTGGTGAAAGATAAGTGAGATGTCCATTTAAGTTATTAAGAAAAATAAAAACAATAATACAAATAAGCACATGTTTAGGTCCAGTGGAGAAGGGATATATTGACCAAAATGTCAAAAGATTGAGTTTGTATTTGATCTCATATATTGATGCAATTCGAAAGTTTCCCCTAAAATTCAAAGAGCATGTATCTTTTGTATTTGGCACTACAACATGAATCTTGTGGACTTGGCACCACAATCCGAACCTCAGAACATCATATTGGTAGTTCAAATACTCCCTCAATTCCAAAGCATAAGAGCATTTTTAAAGTCAATTCGAGTTTTGAAAAATCAATTTTTTTTGTGTGTGATTAATAGTAATTTTCAGGTAGTTTACAAGTTTTACAATTGTATTGACTATAATCAAATAAAGTCATATCAATTTTAAATTTCAAAATCTCTTAATTATATGGAACAGGGAAGTATCATTTCTGTAACGTACCTTATATTAAAGCCTTAAGCCATATATCCATGTTCTACAATCCCCAATGATCGCACTTGCAGGTCTTGCATCTCAATGTTAAACCATGTATGCATTCCAACCTTTCAGTTTGTTGCATTAAAAATCTAAATATCCATATTCCCTCTGATTATTCTGATAAAGAATTTCCATCAAAATAACAGAGTGGGTGTTCCAAAATATCAAAATCATTCGGAATCTAAGGCCAAAATCATTGGATCCCACTTGGGCATTTTAACACCATAGGTCAAAACTAGGCATGCAAAAGTAGTGTTAAATACAAGATAAACTAGATGCTTGGCCAAATGTGGGCTATATCCAAATATGAACTCATCAATTCTGTCTAACCACTAACAGAGTTATACCTTTGGCTACGAAAGGTCTACATGGTCTATATAACTGAAAAGTGAAAATGCAAACCAACATAATGACAAGGCTTAAATACAGTGTTAACCTCATGAAGTTTCACCTAAAATGCACTCGACTTTCCTAAAGAAAAAATTGTAATCACGTTCAATCAAGTACATTTAACCTTATATACAATGGGAAAACAGAGACAACAAAGTGGCATATAAGAAAATCACATGCTTTAGAATATTCAAAGATCACGAATTCAAGATGCTAACAACACAAATCAACCTCCGTAAGTATAATACTACCAGCACAAATCTAACTCATTCAATTTCTTTTTTTTTTTTTTTTTTTTTGCAAGTAAGCTTGTGTTGAAATGAAACTTGTATTATGCCTCATCCGCTTACTTACTTGAATTAACAAAACACTCTTGAAACGGGCTAAAAGAGATTTTTGATATAGTCCGTGTTTGACAAAATGGTTCACACATGTCGATCACCACTCGAAAACTGACACATTGTGCACAATTATCATTATCATGATATCATATCATATCATGACACCATAACTAAACTAAAAATATTCAATGTGTCCCATATTAAATATCATATTTTGACTTTTATTGATTATTTTTAGAACCAAAAAATTATACATTTTCTTATAACATAAGTCAAGGGATCACAACCATATAAAACTAGGTAAAATATACCATTAACCCCAAAATCTTCATTTCAATCGTCCCAATACATATTAATTATTAATTTTAAATATAATCAGTTTGACTAGGACATTTAATATGAAAATGGTATTTTTTAATTTTTTTTTTAAATACCTTGCCATCGATGATGATCCAACAATCCTTGGGGGTGTTGTGCTCAGACACCTGAGTCAAAGAATAAACCTTGCTGTCGCCACCCATTTCTGGCCGTAAAATATACAAGGATCAGTCGGAGAGATGACGGGTGGGCAATGACGATAAATCAATGGGCTTAGAGCTCTGCAGATCACTGTAATCAGAGAACACAGAGAGACAGAATGATGAGAGATTTCAAGTTGGGCGGGTGGGGGGTTGGTGGGAGAAGATGGCCTACCTGCTGAAGCAGGGAGAGTTCTATTTTTATTTTTATTTAATATTTAATTGTAGCACCTTCTTTCTATGAGAATAATTTTACGCCCGTGCATCTCATAATTTTTTTCTTGGAATCAACGTTTTTATTTTATTTTTTTGTTAAAATAGGAATTTTTTTTTTGCTTTTGCATTCATTTTTTTAAAAATAATAATGTTATGCCGATTAACAGATATACTAACAAATTATACATAAATTGACGTGCTAAATTATAATTAGTTATAATAACAGATTCACCACATATATATAGTCAGATATCCACTAATTATAATTTAACATGTCAATTTGTGTACATTTTGTCAGTGTCCATAGCATTACTCTTTTTAAAAAATTATTGAGCCTTTTTCTAATGGTAATGATAAATTTAATATTAAAAAATAATTTAAAATGATGTAAATTGTCACCATAAATCACCCTTTGACGAACAATAGGTATATACTTCATACTAAGTGAAAATTAAGTTCTTTTTATTTTATTCAACAATTAGCAAAGAAAGCATACAATATCTTTTACATAAATCTCAAGTTACATATTAGTACGTGGAGAACCACTTAATTAAAATATTTATATTTGCAATTTGTAAAAGCATAATGGGATTAAGAAATCTGAAATATTCTTTTTTTGGCCTTAGCTCCGTTTGTTACAATGAATTTATTTTCTAGAAAACGTTTCTTAGATTTTCTAGTGTTTGGTATGTTAGAGAAAATTTAATCAACAAGAAATTATTTTACAGTCAACGAAAAATCCTTTTGTTATTTCAGGAAAACGACTTACGGATTTAAATCTGTAAGTCATTTTCTGAAAAGTGATATTAGTGTTATTTCTTTACATCATTCTTCGCAACACTTTCATTTAATCACTCTTATAATTTTTTTTATTTATTTTATCTTTAAAATAAGTACATTTATTTTTATTTTCAAAATATATGCATAATTAGTATTTTTGTATTGAATTATATATACACATATGTTTTTTAAATTTTAATTTTTTTTATTCTTAAAAATTTTTAAAACCACTATGTTATTAAAATTTTTCCTATAAAGAATGAACATTCTTATTGTTAGATCATATATTAAGTTTTTATATACATACAAATAAATAAATAAAAAATCATTGTAAGAACTTAATTTATGTTATTAAAAAAATTAAAATATACTTATATTAATTTGTAATAATATAATTGTTAAATTTATTTTAAAAACCAAATATAAAAATATATTTTCAGCCTTATTTTTAGTTTTACTATCAAACATCAGAAAATAAATTATTTTTAAAAAAACTATTTTATCAAAAAATATTTTTTAAAATACATTTTTTTTGTATCAAACTGAGACTAAGTTAAACATGCTTATTTTCGGTCAACGCCTTTAAAACTTTCTATTAAAAAATTCCCTTCTCCCTTTTTTTTTTTTTTTTTTTTGGCTAAACCACCCTGCCCACTTCTGTTGAACAAAACACAAGATTCTGCTCCCAATGTTGACTTATGTTTGTATTGTAAGTTTTAGTATAAAGACAAGAAAATAAAAGAACAAAAAATTTGTAATTTTTTGTTCTTTTGTGTTTCTAAAGTTATGACAAAAAATGATAAAACATGAATAGATTATTATTTTACAACGTTTATAAAAGCAGGGTTGTATCATAAATAGATGATAATATAAGAAAAATACTTGAAGTTTTTTCGTTGTTTTTTTTTTGCCAAATCTTGTCATTTTTGGCAAAAAAAGGACCCACTTTTTTTTATTTTTTAAAAATTATTTTTCTTTCTTTTCTATCATCTAAAAACTCACAAATCACATAAATATTAACTTTTATATCCTTTTCTTTTCTTTTCTTTTCCATCTCATTTTAAACTAACAAACATATTACGCTCCGTTTGTAAGTTTTGAGGTAAAGAAAATAAAAACAAAAAACAAAAAAAAAAAGAAAAGTTATAAATTTTCTTTTCTTATGTTTGTGATATTGTAACAGAAAACTAAATGCCGTATTTTCTTGTTTTTGTGAGTTGAAAAGAAAAGATGACATGTTACTACTTTATTCTTCTTCAATTTCTTAAACTTTGTTCGTAAGTTTGGATAGAAAAGAAAATAACATAAAACTAATTAAAACAAGAAATATTATAAATAAATAATATATTTTTATTTAGAAATAAATAATATATTATATTTTTATTTACCAATAAATAATATATTATATTTTTTTTACAATAAAATAAAATATTATAAATAAATAATATATTTTTATTTTTATTTTTAAATATTATATTTTAATACCTATTTAGTTTTAAAATATAAATAAATAATATATTTTTATTTAAAAATAAATAAAATATTATATTTTTATTTACAAATAAATAAAATATTTTATTTTTATTTTTTAATATTATATTTTTAATACCTATTTAGTTTTAAATATAAATAAATAATATTTTTATTTAAAATTATAATTTTAAATAAATAATATATTAAAAATTTGTTATGTTTAAGAATTGAGAAAAATGTGGGAATTAAATAATATGGGCTTGAGAGGTTTCCTTTTCCATCCAAATCTTGCTAAATTTGGACAGAAAACATTTTCCTCTCTTTTGTGTCTTTTTCCTTTTCTTTTCCTTTGCTTGAAAACTCATAAACAAAAGAAAATTTTCTTTTCTTCTTTTCTCTTAGAATCTCAAATGTTAGTTTTTTTGACTAAATTCCAATTTGCACCCTAAAGTTTGACCGAGAATAAGCTTGGCATCCCAAACTTGTTAAATTCCAAAAAAAAACTCCAAACTTTCATTTATGGAATTCAACGCACCGTCTCTTTATTTTTCCGGTGAAACGATGACCGGATTTGCTTGACCATCCATATAGCAAAGGGTATTTTAGCAAATTCCTTGAATTAACAATGTGATTAAAACTCTAAGCCCGCTCTCCCTTTCTTGTTCGGTATGACGTTAATCCTCTTCCCAGACCCATCTTCTTGTACTCATTTCAATTTCTAAAATTCAAAACATAAATCAGGTTCTAATACCCATCCCTTTCCTTTAGAACTACTCCCCAACAAACTCACTCAAATTGAATTTAACAGTTCAACTTTCACCTTCCAAACTAAATTAACAAAAAGAATACCAATAATATTAATTTTCACAATCGGCAGTCCCACAC
>JAUMHB010073558.1:0-12922 GCA_032359685.1 Pittosporum tobira | reverse complement strand
TATTTGTATTTTCGCCTATATCACTTATGACTTGTGTAATTGTAAGACATGGATTTAATAATAAATTGACAACCCAAGTCGGGGTGTGGATGCCCAAATTTAGGGGTGTCACAAAATATATTAGTTTTTATCCTGCAAACTCTATTTTTTAAAAAAAGATATTATTTTATTTGTTTATTTTCTATTTTTTTATATAAAATAACATTATTCTATAATTTCTTTTATAATATGATAAAGTTTACGGAATACATTATATCTAACCTTTTTCTCAATAGTTAGTATTACTAGTATAATGCTCTTTTTGTGCAGGATTTTTTATTTTTTTTTGGATAGTTTTCAGCATGAATTTTAAGATATTTTAAAAGTGAATTTACATATTATATTTTATGTATTTTTATATTCTTAAAATATTTATATGTTAAAAATTTTACGATACTAAAAATATATTAAATATATAATATAATTTTAAAATTCATATTAAAAATTGTAAAAAAAAAATGTATGATATCTTTTCAGTACTAGTATGTCAACAACTCAACATGGCCTAATTTGGACTCAGTCACTGAGCGCGTGCACAAAGCGCGTCACATATATATCTCGTACTCTAGTATCCGGCAACGTGGCCATACGTGAGAGTAGAAAAATAAAGAAATATCTATAGTCGGAAGGTAGAATTGAAAAAGGCCAATAAGAGGAAGGAAGTCGTTATCAGGACCACATGCGTGTCAGACAGGAAGAGCTGTTCAACCTATCTCGTGCTCACTTCCTATTGGTCCACGTAAACCCTCTCAAAATGCTCAACACGTGACACTTTATCGAGAGAGAGGAAAATTAAAGACGTGTATGACATCAACGGTCCAGATTGCTGCTCCTTTTGTATTCAAAGTTTCTACGTCACAACATTACACATGTCGCATCCTACCCGGGACGGTGACGGGCAGCTGCCCGTCCCTCACCAACAGGTATAACGTGCTATCCCTCATCATAACCAGAACTCCCATTTTAATGAGAGAGAACAAAGTTTCTATTCATATAAATTCCTAGGGTTTGAGAGAAGGGCAAATAATCTTTCTGGTAAAACAAAGCTTTCATTCATTTAAAATATCTAGGGGTTGAGAGAAGAACAAATACCTTTGTGGTTGGATTTGGAGTTTGAAGTTCATAGAGGAACTTTTTGCGTGATAATGGCAAGTATGTGTTATGGAGGAGAGACGGAGACGTCCACGCCTGTGGAGCCGAGTTCCCGATCGGCGAGGAGGCGAAGGATGGAAATTCATCAGTTTAATTTCGTTCCGGCAGATGAGGCAGTTTCGGCGCCGGAGAATTGCCGGAAACGTATGAAATTAGAGCCTAATTGTCCTATATCGCCAGCGGAAGAGGTGGGAATTGCTGTCCAGAACTGCGAAACGAGAGAAAAACGGAAGCTAATTATTTCTGCTGAATCGGAGACGACGAAGTGCGTGGTCAATGATATTGCACCAGTTCCTATTCCCTCGAAAGTCGAGCCAGAGCAGGCTAAGGAAGCTCCGAAGTTTGGTCTCACATCTGTGTGCGGAAGGAGGAGAGATATGGAAGACGCTGTGGCCATCCATCCTTCGCTTTCCAATGGAGCACACTTTTATGGCATTTATGACGGCCATGGCTGCTCTCATGTAATTAAATTTTTTACATCCAAAACTAAAGAAACTTAAACAAACTTATTATAAGCTAAGTAATGGTCTTCTCGATTTGATGTTTGTAGGTTGCAATGAAGTGCAAAGAACAGATGCACGAAATAGTAAAAAATGAAATGGACAATCGAAATGAACGAGAGGAGTCGTGGGAGGAGACGATGAGGAGGAGCTTTTCCCGTATGGATAAAGAGGTAACCGAATGGAGCAGTCTCGCCGGAGAAGTATCCTCTAATTGTCGGTGCGAGCTACAAACGCCGCAGTGTGACGCCGTTGGATCTACCGCCGTGGTCGCGATTGTGACTCCGGATAAGATTATCGTCTCTAATTGCGGTGATTCTCGCGCCGTGATTAGCCGCAACGGCATGGTAACCCCTTTGTCCTCCGATCATAAGGTGAGTCATCATTTTTTTCTTCTTTATACATCTGAAAGAAGGAATTGACTAAATTTCAATTAGATTCATAATTCCGACGTATGTTCATGCGTTTTGTTTGAAATGTAGCCTGATCGACCGGATGAGCTGAAACGAATTGAAGATGCGGGTGGCCGTGTGATATATTGGGACGGTGCTCGAGTTCTCGGAGTCTTAGCAATGTCCAGAGCAATTGGTACGTTTTAATATAAAAGTTATCCAATACGGCGTCGTTGGTCATGATCCAAATTTCGGAAATTATTGTTTTATGGTCCAAAATTCTGAATCTATAGTTTATGCTTTAAATCAGGGGATAATTATCTGAAGCCGTACGTGATATCGGAACCGGAAGTAACCGTGATAGATCGGACGGCGGAGGATGATTGTCTAGTACTGGCCAGCGACGGACTGTGGGATGTGGTGTCAAACGACACAGCATGCGGCGTGGCGCGGATGTGCCTCCACGCGCAGAATCCTCAGTCGCCGCCGCGATCTCCGGGGAACGACGTCCGTGTAGCGGCGGATCGTGAGAGCTCCGACAAAGCCTGCTCCGATGCGTCAATTCTGTTGACGAAATTAGCCTTGGCGAGACGTAGTACGGATAATGTGAGCGTTGTGGTGGTTGATTTGAGGAAAGGACTATAGTTGCTTCTACGGAATGACCTGGATCTTGTTTTCCTATTTTTTAAAAATTTTGTTTAATGGGAAAAAAAAAAAAAAAAAAAACTCTTGAAATATTGTTTCCAATGGGAAAAAAATTGATAAATGCATATATATATATATATAACATGTAGTTACTTAAAAGGGATACGAGGTATGTATTTTCGGTTTATCCCTTTAATCAATCAAATATATGAAATGTATCGTTGGTCAAGGGTTATTTTAGATGGCTTGGATTTTGATTTTTTTAGCTTCCATATGATAGTTTTCTCTAAACGGTACTACTAGTTGATTTATGAATATGAGGGGAAAAAGAGAGTATATTAATAGTTACAAAAAAACAAAACTAGGAAGAAGAAAATTCTGTCCATGTTATTAGAAAAACATACGATTCGTGGGTAAATTTAAAAAATAGATAGGCATTTTCCACCCAAAAATTAAAAGAAAAATAAATCCTTTTATTGGATTTTTAAATTTTAATAAATAATGTTGTTTTAGTAAAATACTATTATTTTGTAAATATAATGAAAATAATAAATTTAATGTCTAAACTATGTATCAGTCAAACTTATAAGAAAAAAAGATAGTTGTGCGAATATAAATATTTAAGAGATATATTTTTACTAAATTAATAAATTATTTGAATATTTTTTTTTTATTTTCTGCATCCTCTAAATTATAATGTAAAATATATATACTAACAAATTTAGTAGTAAAGTGGCATTGTTTTATAAAATAAAAAGAATAGAACATGTAAATTTATGTTATTTTTATCAAAGAGGATGTTATTTTGTTCATTTCAAATATTACTCTTTATCGGTTTTAGTTTTATTTTTTAGTCAATTTGATCATTTTTTTAGTCAATATTATATATAAATATATTAGTTGTGAAATTATAATTATAAAAAATTACATCAAATCAAATATATTATAAGATTTAATTTTTATTTGTTTAAAATTTAAATATATAAGATGAATTATTAATTTTAAAATTATTTAATTTAATAAAAAAATTAAATAAAATGAAAAAAAAAATATTTTTAATATTATTTTATTAAAAATATTAACCGCTTCGTCTCTTTGAGTATTACCCACATTTAAAATTTTCTAAGAGAGCAATTCTCTTTAAGTTGGAGACAGCTAGATTTCTTTAGGCTTTGTGTTTCTCTCAAGCAGATATATATATATATATATATATATATATATATATATATATATTATTTTTTAACTAATTGGATAGTCAATGGGATTTATTGTTTGGTCAATGGAATTTAGATACTGTATCAGGTAGCGTCGGTTAACCATATCTATTAGTTTATCAATATCTTATCCTGGTATTAAATTACGTAAGTATTATCGTTGTTTGTAATAAATTACATATTGTCATTGAAACACATATTTTCAAATTAAAAGCATCTTTATATTAATTATGTCGTATATTATTTTGCTATATCTAGCCGCAACAAAAAGTTAAAAATCCAATCCATCATTTGTCGTTCAGACTTTTGGTATTTAATAATCATCAATATTCTGAGTTTATTGCGTATTGTGGCCACCATATGTAGGCTCACTTTGTCACAATTTATTTAATTAATTTTTAAAAATTAAAAAATTAATTATTTTAATTAATTTTAAAAAAAATTATAAAAACATATATTTAATTTATTTAAAGAATTAATTAATAAGTATTTTTTATAATAAATAAATAAATTTATATTATTTTAAAACAAACTAAGTCAAATCTAATCTTATCAAATTAAAAAAAATAAAAAAAATAAAATCTATAATCTGATACGATGCCAAAAGAAAAAGAAAAGTGGTGTCAAACTTGAATGTTACACTGATAGATTTTTATTCGATTTGACTGAAACTACTCATGTGAATTACAAATCAAAGTTTGATAGGATTCGAACTTGTAATGGGATAATTCATTTCAGGGACTGTATTGTGGGCCTCAGAAATAACGATGGATCATGGGTGGACACCATTCTGGCGGCTCCACCTCTCAATCGTATCCAAGTTATGGGTGTACGAGCTGGACATGAAAGCAGACCGGCCCAACTTGCTAGCTTTTGGTTGGTTTCATGCACATAAAACCGGGCCTACGTTGATGTTGACCGTATGCTATCCTACCATTATTGCTAGGGATGACAATTTGATTTGAAACCGTATCGAGTGCCAGAATTGTACCGTACGATTTTGCCTTGTACCGTTAGCTTAATCGCTGCACTGTCAGTACGAGAGAATTACAAAACGACGTGGTGCGGTGCAGTGCAGTGCGGTGCGGTTTTGATATCTATCGTTGAGCCGGTCGCATACTGCATTGTGCACTTGAAACGTGTTAATTAATTTATTTTGTAGAGTTATCAAATTTAATTTGTGACTTAATTCTAATTTTAAAATTTTATTAAAATTAAATTTTAGTTACAAATTCAGTTTTATAAACTTACATTTAACTACCAAACAAGAATTACATGAGTGCATTTTATGTTTATTGTTTAATGAATAATTTTCTAAATTGAATATATTATTTTCACACTAATATTGCATGACATTACTTTAAAATTATCTGTGTACTTTTTTTTTTTTCTTTTAAAGAATTGGACACATATGTTGACCTCTCTATCAAGTGACAGGTAATACAAGTTTAGTGTAGTGTGAAATTTTTGATTTTGTTTCTAAAAATTATTGAACTAAGATAAATTTTAAATGATGCAATTTAATAATAAAATTGTAAAATATTTAAATTTAAATTTAAAATAAATTTATTTTATTTTAATAAATATTGTAATTATATAAAAAATATTATCATGTACAAAGTTTAAAATTTTATATCATAATAAATCTAATTTAATAAAATTTAAAAATATCTCGAAATTTGAAAAGAGTGGAATATTTTCTACGTGGGCATTAAATATGTTTGATTTCCCTCTATGTGCTACATAGTACATATTTATTACTTTATCCGTTTAATTTATAATGTCATAATTTCTATTTAGATTTATTCAATTTTAGTTGTCGTCTTTTTTTTTTTTTTTTTTTATAATATTTTTAGTAATAATTTTCTCATGCTACCCGTATTCCTTTTATTGAAAATGACTAAAATTATATATATAATTTTTTTTCCAACTGCTTTTTTTATAAATGACTAAGGATAATATTATAGAGAATTTTATATTTTTTTAAATAAATGTGTATTTTTTAATTACAATAATATAAATTAAACGGATAAAGTATTATGGTATTATCAAATTTTCTTTAAAATAGTAGGTACTACAAATATATATTGTTGTGACATGTCATTTGGAGACAACATTTTAAATTACTTTTAGGACCCTAAATTTAACTAAATTTCTCAATTCACAATAAATAAATGAAGGCCACACTCATGAAAACCACATTTGGCTCACTGTCAGTAAAACCCTAAAACCGAGAGAGAGAGAGAGAGAGAATGTAGTCAACATTTTTTTCTACCTCTGAGATTTTACAGTAGTTCCTAAGGTCCCTACTACTAGTACTATCGGGTTAGTTCTTCATTTTATTTGCTACTATTGCATTTTACTATTTCGTTTAGGGTAGCAAAATTTTTGATTTGGGTTCGGGTCTGAAGTTTTATACTGTAAATCTTGGATACCTCATCAATCAATTGTCTATGGTATGATTGTCTGTCATTTTCTTTTTTGGAAAAGTATATTCGTGCACATTCATGTCAGTATCTCTAGTCTATTGAAGGTTGGCTTAAACCCTATATTTTGCTGCAATTTACAAAGTGAACCCCAATTTTTTTTTCTGTTCACACTGTACCCTTAGACTGCTGAGTTTTTTGCAGTTAAAACCTTTACCGGAAGCAATAAGTTTGGCTGAGATGAGACACAGCCACATGTTATGAAAATTTGGAACTAGTGTAGTGGAATGTGGAACATTCTGATTAATTTTCACTTTCTGGTGGTCGAAAGGTTTTAGTTGTAGAAATATTGGAGTACAATATATGTGTTAAACATTATTTTATTTTATTTTTTCGGATTCGCCTTTCGAATTGAAACAAATCATAAAGTCAAAAAGCTTTTAAGCCTTGAATTTGCAATATGAAAGTGGCATTTTTATTTTTAGTTCAGTTGTTAATTGGATTTGATTGATTATCTGCTATAATGAATATGTTAGTGAGTTTGATGGGCTGTGTGGATTGTTCAAACTTCATTCAGATTAAGTCATAGAAAAGAAATTTTGATATTTTAATGGTGTGTAGTAATAGTACATAGGGTGCCTGGTCTTTTCTTTTGTGGATCTTTGTTGGATCTAACTAGCGAATCTTGACATATTCAATGCCATGCCCTTATTTTGGCATTATAATTGGATTTTTTGTTTGCTATATGTATATATAGTTAGATTTGTTGATTCATGGTTCTCTACGTACCATTTGATATGTATCCGTTAATGAGGTTTATCTTCTTTTCCTTAAACGTGGGATTATTGTGTTTATTGGTCCTAATATGTTAGAATTATTAGAAAACATGCCTAATTAAGCATATCTATGGTTGTTCTGGACAGTTGGGATGAGATAGTACATGTGATTGAGCTATAGATGTTGCTTCTTGATAGTGTCTGGACTGTGGTAGTTGCAAGTTGGCTGAGTAAAGAGTAGAAAAAAAGCACTGAAACACAAGCACAAACATTCTATAACATTCTAGAAGTTTCTGTTCTTGCTTCTTTATGAAAAGCTTGGGCAATAGGTTCCTTTTGAGGAGTGGCTTCATAGGATAGTTTATAAAATTATTGCAACTAAAAGTATTTGTATTGGATGATTTTTAAAGCTGGAAGTTGAATGAGACAAACATAATCCGTGGTAGAATGACGAAACTTAATTGAAGTTCGATTGAAAATATCATTAATTTCTGTTGAACGCACCAGACGTCATTTCAATGTAATATTTATCTCTATAATCTGCATCTTAATGTGACAATTAGTTTTCTCAAGTCCTCCCAATTATTTCAATGTTTTGGCCTTTTAACTTCCTATCACATTCAATATCTATGATTGAGAAAACAGTTTTTTCTAGGTAGGAAATCACTTAAATCTGATGTGCTTATCCTAAACTTTATTAAGTGCAGAGTATCATCCTTACATCTGCCTTCCAGATATTTTCAATTACAGCCAACGGATTAGATCTTATTTAATACATGATAATGAGTTCCTATAGTTTACTGGATCAAACTCTCTTGGAGGTTCTTCCTCTAATCAATCCTTCGAGGGACGATTGGTCAGTAAGATTTCAAATAATTGACAAAGTTCGAGCTGCTGTTCAATCCGTGGAAAGTCTAAGAGGTAACCGATGCTTCACTATAGTAAGTTGCTTATTGTCATAGCTGACTCGAGTTATTACAGCCCAGAAAGTCAAAATTGAAGCAATGTAACCAATTCCAAGGAGTTGGATTTAGCCTTTGTTCTGTGAAATGAATTCCTGAGATTTCTATTCCTTTTATTTATTTAAGGAATGAGATCTTCTATTCTAACCCATATTGGCTTATAATGATTAAGTTTTTCCCTCCCAATTACTTATCCAAAAAACAAAAAAAGATCACTTTTTCTTCTCAATTGATTTGTGGTTATGAATGTGGACATAAGTCATGGCTTAACTGATGGAAACAGGTGCTACAGTGGAACCGTTTGGATCATTTGTGTCCAATCTCTTCACAAGATGGGGAGATTTGGATATATCCATAGAGATACTGACTTGCTCATATATTTCGTCTCCTGGGAAAAAACATAAGCAAAGTTTGCTAGAAGATGTATTGAGAGCTCTGAGAAAGAAAGGTAATTTTCTTCAAGCTCCAGATTTGGGTTTTTTTCTTATGATTTCCTCTTTCGTTACTCTCTCTCTCTCTCTCTATATATATATATATATTGTGTGTTTGTGTGTGTGAAAATATGTTTACATGAACCACGTACCAGGGCCCCATTCATTATGTTACTATCTGGTTATCACCTTTCTGTGTTTATTTATTTTACGGAATGCTTTATTTTTAATTATTCTTTGTCAAAATGCCACCAGTTCTTGATATAACAACAAAAATGGTTTGCAGGTGGATGGCGTGGGTTGCATTTCATTGGTAATGCTAGAGTTCCCTTTTTAAAGCTGGAGAGTAACTTTCAAAACATCTCCTGTGATATCTTCATTAATAATCTGCACGGTCAGATGAAGTCAAAATTGCTCTTCTGGATCAATGAGATAGACGGACGCTTTCGTGATATGGTTTTGCTGGCATGTTCCTCTAGTATAATTGAATAAATCCTACCATGGGGTAAAAGATAGGCTATATTGACTTGAATTTCGAATTTGCAGGTCAAGGAATGGGCCAAAACGCATGATATAATTGATTCAAAGTATGGATCCTTGAATTCATATGCTCTCAGCCTGCTTATTATCTTCCATTTTCAGGTTAAGTCAAATTTGTTTATAAATAAAGATACTTTTATGTTTAGCAATCGTCCACTTCACGTGAACTAGCTTAACGTGCTATCTTTGCTCAATCTCTTTTTTTTAAAAATATTTGTTTTCACCCTTCAAACTGGAACCAGATTTTCTGTAATTCCAGTCACGGCTTTATACATTTTCATTTCTTGCAGACATGCGTACCTGCAATTCTACCTCCTCTGAAAGAAATTTATCCGGGATATATGACTCTTGACCTTACGGGTACTGTTTTCTCCTTGCAGATGCTTATGATATAGTCCAGTGATGATATATTGGTTTCCAGTTAAACTAAATGTGCTAAAACTTGTGAGATATAAACAGTAGGATTACGATTGAGCTAATTTGTAGGTGAAGAAACGTTAGTCATCTTTTAAGAAGGTTTTAAAGTGAAAGATACACGAATTATGTAAAATGTTGCGGGTATTTGCAGTGATACAAAGTGTCTTGAATGAAGATTGGCAGAATATTAGTTTCTGTCTGGTATTTCGTAAAACTTATTAAGGTTGAATAAGGTTCTTACTAATATTGTTACCTTGGATATTACTTGCCAGATTCGTTTGGTCTGGTTATGTTAATTTTTAGTGCTTATTCGTTACTTGTCCCCTGTAGTTCTGAATCATCTTTTCTCTATCAATAAATGTAGCAAACTGAGATTTGCATTCGAAAAGTCATCATTTACACTTATAAAGCACATCTTTTTGGTGTACATAAACCAAATTGTATTGTACATTGGAGTGTAAATATCAATTCCTTAAAACTTATATGTTTTCATTAAAAATAAAGAAAACAATTGCTTATGATTAGTGTTTCATTATATGTTTAATTTTGGTATTTGCCTATAGACAAATAAGTGTATTGCATTTTCTGTGCAGGTGTGCGAACTGTTGCAGAGAAATGTATTGAAGAAACATGTGCTGTGAACATACACAAGTTTAGATCAGATATGTCCAGATCAATTAACCGTAGTTCTTTATCTGAGCTTTTCATTTCATTCCTTGCAAAGGTAAACCATTCTTTGCCAAATCGTTTAATGACACTACATTTGTTGTTAATAAAATCTAGTTATTTCTTAATTTCCTCTCTAGCAATCAAAAATGTGTGTATGTATAGCTGTTTCCTACCCGAAATAGGATATTATGGAGAACAATGTGACTCACTCCATTCCAAACTTAGAGACACTCTTCTAAAATGATGAGTTTTAAGGAAATTTTATCTTTACAATCATGTCTCTAGCGTTAGCTAAAACTATTGTAAAAATGACATGACAGTACTCAAAACATTGTAAGATATATTCACCGTTGGCTTTCCGGTAACATTGGCTTGGATAGCATCTTACCTCGACTCATCTTATGTAGTTCTGCGACATTGATTTGAGGGCCTTAGAGCAAGGGATAAGCACATATGTTGGACAATGGGAAGATATAGCGAGTAACACGACATGGCTTCCCAGAACTTATGCACTCTTTGTAAATCTCTCTCTCTCTCTCTCTCTCTCTCTCAATACATACATATATGAAATTGTGTGGTTGTGGTTGACTGGTTGCCACTAGTTCAGGGTGGCAAACAACCCAAAATCTCGTAGGTTTGATGGACAAATTTGGCATTAATCAAATATCTCCTTAGGTTGAGGATCCTTTCGAGCTGCCAGCTAATACTGCAAGGGCTGTTACCAGTGAACAACTAACAAGGATGGCAGAAGCTTTTCGGAAAACCAACCATATGCTTACCTCAGCTAATCAGAGTAGGACTTCTCTCTTTGCAATGCTAATCCGACGTGAACGATTACTGTCCGTGACAAGAGCTCCTCCTCCAGTCAGATTTGCAGGCAGCTACGTGAACTACCCCAGGAATCCTCCACAGGTGAACAGAGCTCCTCACACACAATTGCAACTCCAACAACAGAATCACAACACAAGGGTCCATGTGCGTCAGAAAAACAATGCGGTAACATACAGACAAGTGGAGCCAAATGGTAGTAAAGGAAAAGAGATCTGAATGATGATGAATGGTGTCTGTCGTTAATTGTTTAAACAAGTTTACTTTTGTTTCTCATTTTGGACCAAGTCTCTGCCTGTTAATTAGTTGTTTTTGTAAGTGGAAGGAGAATGATTGCTTACCCTATAAGTAGTTTGGACAAAAAAGCGAGTTGAGTTTAGTTGAAGGAGAAATATTCTTACAGTATCTGTGAGAGAGATTACTGTAAAGTTAATTACATGGTACATTCATTTTAGGACTCTTTCTATTAACATTTAATTTGATTTAAGCTAATTTAATTGAACAATCCAAACTCGAAATTAGCTCGTTTAAAGTTTGACTCATAAAAGTTCGATAATACTAAATATTTTTAAATTTTTTATGAAAAAATTCGAACTTGACTAATTAAAAGTTTGATAAGAGATTTATTTAGATTAAACGGGTTGAACTTGAGAAAAAAAAAACTCATTTACCAGACGAGCAAGTTTGACTTAGCTTAACTCGTTTATATGCCCTAATTCCATATGGCTTTCCTTACACATCTAGTAGACTATAGCGATCATACTTGTATCTAAATCCTCTTGATTAGCAGCAGCAGCAGAATTCAAATCTCCCTCATTTTCAAAATTATAAATACTCCAAAAAATTGACGGATTTTAAAGATAATTTTTTATTTATAATACTGTCCTTGAAAAGAATAGATAAATAATGACTCTGAGTGTATAATTTTTTTGAGCAAGGGGAAAAGAAGATAAAGATGATGACTTGAGTGTATATGTGTTTTTTGAATAAGGAGCAAATATCAGAGAAAATTACTAAGTGTGCAAGTGTTATTTGAATGAGAAGCATATAAGAGAAAAATTACAAAAAAAAAAAAAAGAGTAAATTAGAAATATATTTGTATTTTTTTAAATGAATAATTATCTCTAATTTTAAAATGTACAAAAAAAATAATTATTTATAATTTTAAAACGGAGGGAATACCAAAAGGGATTTTCTTTATACTTGTTTTGTTTCGTATTAATAGTTATTTTAGCTTGATGCACACAGATTAAGATCAATAATAAATATTATTGTTCAATTTTAATTTTATCACTTATTGAAAATTGTGAGCAAGAAAGAGAAATAAATTAGGGAATTAAAAATTATTGGAAAGATCAGAGAGATTAAGAGTAATATAAGAAAATACATATTATACTCTCTTAAAAAATTACAAATGACAATTATTTGAAAATAAATTTTTCATTCTAAAGAAATTATTATTTTAGAGGGGGTGAAGTATTTCTGTAGCCCAAGTTAATTACCTGAGTTTCTTTTATACTTCGGACTGATTGTAGTCCGTTCATGGGAGAAATAGAGCTATTACGAGGCGCTGATAACGTCCGTAAGGTCACGCGTCAAACAACACAATACAAGAATAATGGAGAAAAGTTAGGGGCGTAAAAGAAACCGAATCAAATTTGTTGAATTGAATTTAAATTTTTTCATAAATAATTGTTGTAAGAACCCGAATTTTTGTTAGCAATTAATAATATAAAATTTTCTCTTATGATGTCCAATGGAATTATTTTTTGCGTTGCTACGTTTTAAGAAATTGAGTTAAAATAATAATATAATGACCAGGGGTATTTTGGTCATTTTGACAATTATTGTGTGTGACACCCCCAAATCTGGGTATCCACACTCTGACTTGAGTTGTCAATTTATTATTAATTTCATAACTTACAAATACA